>OZ025248.1:68255373-68293065 GCA_964019135.1 Arenicola marina
ACGACCTCCGCGGAGACTTTAACGCGCGAGCCATCGCCTGTACATAGCATGAGTTACAGGTGATAAGGATATCTCACACAGGAGCATTGTGGTCGCTGTGACTGGAAGACGATCCAGGAGAAAGAAGGAGGGTGCTTCAGAACGAGCTTCAGAGGAATCACCGCGGCGAGCGCTGCCATTCCACGGAATAACATGGTGTTTAGCAGAGGGGAGGAGGATATTGGTCCGCAATGATACGGCAGGACCAGCGTAAGACGACGGCCCGAGGCAAAGGCGCATGGAATATCTGACGGATTACCTGAGACGACCGCACCCAGCGGAGCGGGCGGCGGGCCCCCCAGGAAGCCTGCTGGGTCTGTGGCACCCCCCGACACGCCCGGGGCCCCGCCCAAGCAGCGGGGCAGACCCGGGGCAAGACCGTCACATGGTGTGCCTGTCCATCCTGGCTGTCCACATCGTGCTTATTGTATCGCTGCGCATGGACGGAGTGGTGGCCTTGATCCAGAACGATCCGGCGCGAGTCCGAAATCAGGATATCGGGAATGGTCCCGCGGTCCTCGGGGGTGATCCTCCGGGTCCCGCGGTCCTCGGGGGTGGTCCTTCGGGTCCTGCGGCCTCGTTACCGCGCCACCGGCGGAACTCTGAGGAAGCTCGGGGTCCATTTCCGGTGGCCGATGTAGAGAATTCCGGGACTCCCGGAGCGGCGGGGGAGGGTGATGTCGAGAGAGGAGTGGAGGCGCGTGGTAGACATAGTAAGTCCCTCCCGAGGGATGGCGGAGAATCGGTGCGGCCCGGAGGGAGGCCAGAGGCAGCGGCGGCGGCGGCGGCGGCGGCGGCGGCGGCGGCGGCGGCGTCGGCGGCCGGAGGCGGGGCGGCTGTGACGGGCCCGACGTGTACCACTGGGCACATTCAGGGGCTGCGGCCAATCTGTGATAGCCAGGGATGCTTGCGCAAACTCAACTCGAACGGCAATGACGAGTCACTCCAGGATAACACTAGGAATTTTAACAATATCGACAGCAAAAGCGTCGTTTTCAACCGGACCCTACTATGGGACGCCCGCAAGATGTACATAAGCGCCATCAACGACCAGGGGAATAGTTTCTAACATCCGCCTGATAGCGGCGCTGACGGACATGCAGTGGGACTTCGGTCTCTATGGCAGCGCGGGCATCGTGGGGGCATCATCGGGCAAGGCCACCAACGTCTTGGCCTTTAACGTGGACCTCTCGATGGGCGAGAGGCTCTTCGTCACCAGTCTCAGCGGGGCCGACCCCTCCTACCACATGGCGGCCCCGGCCAGCGGCCCACGTGGGGCAGGGGGGCATGATGTGGGAGCAGGAAGTGGACCTGACCACCAAGCTACCCTCCCCGTCCTCGGCCGCCGCGTCCTCCCAGCGTCGCGCCACGGACGAACACTGGTCACGTGGTCTCCGCCAGGTCGTCACGCTCCACGCAGGCACGTTTCCGGAACTGACAAAACGTCATTTCCGGCAGTCCGGATTGCCTCAGTTTCGCCTCCTGAGCCTGCTCAATTCCAAGCAGGACTTTTCCTCGCTGGTGACGTCGCTAGAGACAGCGTCTTGCGTCCTGCGGGACGCGGCATTGTAGTTGTCGACGGCGCCGGTAGGCGGGGCTCCGTGGCTGATGACGCGGTGACGCATTACGTCTCGAAGCACGGGACCTCTGCGCTCACGCCGCTCCTGATACACAAGAACAAACTCTACCTGTGTACCAGCAACTGGAAGGAGACGTTCGTTAACTACTTGTTAGAGCACGCCTTGCAGTCCGGCTACAAAGCCACTTTCGCCAAAAAGAGCAATAGTAGGTTCGGATTGTCCCTAACATACCTTACTAACGAGAGATAGCAATCGTTCGGGATGAGACTTGATCTGTAACTGTGTAAGTGTGATTGAGTAACTTAAACACCGGGGTACACATAGTTAGCACCAGCGTCGCTGGGTAGCGAGCGCGCACCGAGTCTTTGTTGCAGTGTATGTTACAGTGCAATAATAGATTTAAAGGATAGATTCGATGAGCGATAATCGGTGGTTTGAGGCTGAGAGTTTCCATGACAGAGCCCCTGATGCTGGGCCATAACTCTTCCATCGGCTTGTGACTGTGCTATCTGCAGATAGAATCTACGGGGAGGCTTATATATAGAAGGTAACGTGAACGCTTCTGCTAAAGGGCCCTGTCTCAGTGTCGTGTCTACTGCTGGGGTATATACACGTTGTCTTGTGTATATACACGTTGTCCGTACCGTTTACAGGGCTGTCTTTATCCCATGCGAAATGATGCAATATTCTTGCCAACTTAAGTTGTATGTGATTTCATGTGCATTCAGGATATCAGTGTAATATCGGTAATCGCTAATCGTAATATCGCGTTAATAGAAGTAATCTCTCTTTTCAAATGGCCTGGGTCATACAGGCATCTATACCGCCATATTGAGTCGTGAGCGATAATTGGGGCATATGTCTGCCACGTGGCGTTCTCTGGACACGTGCTTAGCCTCCTCCTTTAACGAGCCAATGACGCTCGATATTAAATAATCTGTCTTCAGTTCCCTGTCGCTAGGTAACTAACGTAAGGCGTCCCTTTGTCTTGTCTTGTTTAGCATAATATTGTACATGTCAGAGGTCGGCAAACAATGTGATACATTTGAAAAAGGCTAGTTCCCCAGGACATTAAGTCTAGCTAGTTTCGTAAGATGTCATCAAGCGGGTAGTTCCCCAAGAGGTTACAGCTATTTATTCACATCTTTCCCGCCACTTGACAAAATATCGTATGCAGATAATTTGGTAAATTTGGCAGAATTGGTGTTTTTTTTGCTGACTGCCCGTCAGGTGAAAGCTATGAACTACTTCAATGGTTTACCGGTATATTGTACCTTTATAGTGCTCCAGGCACCATTTTTCAATCCTTAGGCCATGAAATGCTGACATTTTAGGTCCTGGCATGAATTTGGCGAGAAAACCCCCTGTTTGAATAGCTTTAAGCCTCAAGCGCCCAGTTCCCCAAGCGATCATATCCTAAGCGCGTAGTATCTTGGAGGCTTCCCAGTCGCCTGGGTAATTGTAATTGTGTATCATGATCCGTCTGCCAACACCAGTCGCTCCGTTGTGTGTTCCCCGACTGTTCACTTCTTGCAAAGCATGAAACACAATAATTAATAAGTATGTCGTTATCATGTTGATTACTAATAAGATTATTTCTATGACTATTTCTTGGCATGTAATCCGTTTTGCTAACCAATCACAAGCCACTTGACATAATAAACCTGCGTACTTGTAATTCATTTATTTTCTTAACTTTTCGATCGAAGAACACGACTTTATTTGCCGAAGTGTTTAATCTGCCAGTGAAGGACCGCTTGAAATGTCTTAACGGAACATTGCGCTTTCGGATAATAGGACTGTCTTGAACAATGTCGGTCACGGCCAAGGACGATGGCGGAATGCCGGGTTGGGGTGTGAGGGTGCCTTGGGCATCGGCGTGGCAGTGCAGTACCCACATTCCGACTGATGGGGGTGGGGGTGGACGTATTGGAACGCACTTCCACTTACGGAAAAACAGTAAAAATGTAATACTTAACCTCTATCAAAGTGAATGAAAAATAAGATGAGAACTCCATTAGAGGGCTTGGGGTAGAGGGGGTCACGGGGTCTTCAGACGCGGGAGCCGATAGGGGGGAGGGGGTAGAGGGGTCACGTGGCCTTCCACACGCGGGGGTGACCGGTAGGGGGGAGGGGGAGGGGTGCTCACTGTACTCGCGGACTCTGCTCGCCTCCCATTATGCAGATGGGGCGTGCTGGTGGGGCCGGTCGCCTAGGTCACGAGTGCCTTTTTATGTGACAGTAGTAGTACTTGAGCTACCGACCGAAGCCCGCACAGACTTGCCTGCCTGTCCCATAGGCGGGTGAGAGACTGATGGCATTGCCCGGAAGGTCACACCGATGAACTTACCCCCACCCTCGAGCCCTACATTCTCTCGGGACCATAAAACAATATATTGCCTTCTATCTATGAACCGCGTCACATCCATTTGTGTGCCTGGTTTAGATGTGGTTCCATACATCACAAGCCATGTCCGTAACTGTGACGTTCTCACGGCGACCAGCGAGGCGGTGAGGGCCCGTAGGCGGGTGAGGTGAGGGCCGGCGGGGGTGGAGTGGGGGATGGGGGGGGGGGAGTATCCCTCGGGGTATGGGGGTGCCGGTCCTTTTACCGGGAAGGCGTTGAGAGGTACATCACCCAGACAGGTAGACAGGTAGCCGGAGGGTAGGAGGCCGTCTCTGATGGAGGGTCCCGTGCAGACACCTCCCGCCACACCTCCCCTCGTCGGTGTCGATCCCGCGCCATGCCCCACCCCGCCCCGCCCTACCCCCCCCCTACCCACCCCGCCCTGCCGCCAAGATACCCGCCGTCACCCTCACCGCACGTCCTCCCCCCCTCCTTACCCCAACCCCCTACTACTAGCCTACCGTCCTGTCACTACGCCCCGGCCCGAAGGTCGGTCTATTTTCGTCTTACCGTAGGTCCTTCATATTTCCATGTTATCCTTTTACATGCTTCGTCGCGTGATGCAATGGGGACAGTCACCCGACGAGAGGTATTCGAACTTAGGGCAGGCGACCCACCGAGAATTAGTGACATTGACTTGTGTACATCTGTACCTTCCTTCGGAAGTTCTTGTCGGCCAAAAAGTTTTTGTTTTCTTCTAATAACAGGCGATCTGTTTTAAGAAAAATTAGATCTATTAACACTTATTCTGCTTCAGCTTGTTCCCTGGCCCTGCCGTAGTACGCCGTGTCATTGTAGCCAGGTGGAGTACAGGTTGCTGCCCTCAAGCGGGTCTCTGTATGGCGCCACAGTACTCAGGGCCCGACTTATAGCCACCGCTCAAGACGCTAATTCATTAAACGTCTTATCTCGTCAGAGTTTGATACAAAGAATGGGGTATACTATTATATTGGTATACAATTAATGGGTATTCGAATCGGTTCATAGCTCGTTATATCTTGTACAATATAACATATTATAGATGCGATACGCTCTACTAAAGTGACATAATCGTAAACGTGTAACCGAAATGGCCAAACGGGTCGTTCTGTACTATAGTAGGGATGGCACATGGTGAAAATATGTGAATATGAGACTTATGTACAAAGGACCTACCCATGTATATGACCTTTGTTACTGCCTCTGTATGTAACGTTAAAATAAAGCATGTTATTTTATCGAATGATGTGTTTTTGTCGGTTAATCGGATTACTCGTCGCAGTCGTCGACAACATCGTGACTTCTTTCCGCGTTACTAATTGTGGACAGGAAAAAGTAGTTTTTGTGTTCGTCAAATACAAGCGATTCAAGCACACGTGGTCCTTCTTACAGTACTGTTATGACGTCATGCTGTTGTCTAAACTGTACAGTCATTTTCAAGAATATACTGTTTTTGCGAGGTGACAAATTCAGGGCGTGTTCGATTTACATGAAATCCAAACCGGCTTCCCGAACTGACTGTTCGACACGAGAAGCACCGAACCGGTTTGCTCGCAACCGTGAAACTATCGAGAGAGCTGGTTTGACGGTTTCGGTTCCACGAAACTGTCCGTTCGATCAACACACTACCATAGTTAATCAAAAATGTAATTAATTGATACTTCCGGACAAAAATATGAGACTAATTTATTGAGGCGCAGTCCAATCGCATGTAGAATATGAAATAAACGGAATATTTATATTCTGGCATAACTTCATAAGCACATGGCCATTGCCTAAATAAATAATGAAACCGTAAACACATGAAACGATGTGTTCGCCTGGTGGGCAAACCGTTGAAACCGGGTTCAACAACGGTTTCGGTTTCCCGTCGGTTTCAGGTAAATCGAACACACGCTAAGACTCAAGGAGACCAAACTCTTTCAAGTTTCAAGAGCAAGTATTTATTGGTTTCGCGGAAGCGAGAGATGCAATGTAGCCTGCAGTTTTTCACCCCAGGGAGAATGGGTGAGGCTCACCGTAGTTTAAGTCAGAGAATTCTCTTGGAACATTCCATTCTTGAAAAGATACGTAGCCTACTCGATTTGTGCCTCTTACATTATTTTTCAAGAAAGTATTGTTAGATGGGTATTCTCCTTAACATACCAAGAAGGATAAATATCCCACGCGTTTGTACTTTGATAATGGTTGTCTTTGACCCTTGCATATTCTTACCAACATTATACTGATCCCGTATGAATGCTTTATTCACAATGAATTATGACAATTAAAAATATATGGTGTATTAATAAATGATTTTCCCTTGTGTTTACATTTTTGAATGGCATATCTGTTCTATTTACCGACATGTTTAACATCTTTATTGCCCGAGATGACGTGCTCTGACTTCCATATTCCACGATGGTCACACCATCGAACACTTCCAGAACACATACATGTATAAACGATACTCTGCGATTTATCCGCGCCAATAGCACATGAGTCATTGCGCAACGTATTAAACTCTTGAAGCACATATTTATTTTGGGAAGCCAGTAACAATAAGGTTGTATAATTAGGCAGTTAACAAGTTTTCACGCGATGTTATTGCAACCACAATCGTGTTCCCAATTATGTGTCGTCATGAACCTGTAAGGGAACAGGCTTTATTGGTAGGCGATAGAGTATACTGCCCCTAACAATACACGATTGTAAATTGCTTTCGACCGAGGCAATTCGCGTTTCGGTTCAGTTTCGTATTTAACCATTGAACCTAATATCATTATTATGCGTGGTATAAAGGCTTATAGTTCCAAAGGAGTAAATATATTAATATAGATAATACAAATGGAGTTAAACAATGCGTATGGTTTGTTCAGTTACGACTTCTATACGAATGTCATGCACTGAAATCGTTTTCTCGGCTTTGTCTCAAAGTGTTGATGGAAACTTCGTCTAAGTCCTACTAAAAAAATCACACCACCAGAGTTTGTTTTAGGTGCTACGGCCCATCCCTCAATGTCACCCAAAATAAACACACTGCGCTAAATCACCCAAACACAGTTTCTTCTGTTCTACGGCCCAGTTACGAACTCTGGTGGTGTGATTTTGCATAATGTGTTCATTTTGGGGTGACACAGTTTGCTAATCCAACTACAACTCCCTATGTCTACAGGTATCAATTACGTATCACAAAATGATATGCACCTGGCATATCATTTTGTGCCAACGCCTTGTTCGAGGAAAACAATGAAAAAAAAAGAAAATACAAATCTATGTACGTACACAATTTTCGAGTGCATGCCCCACTGCCCGCCCCCCATCTTTGCTCAAATCCTGGATCAGCACCGGGTTGGCCCTGCACCCCCCCCCCCACCGCTTAATCGGGTATTAGCATAGCGTGGTATTTCCGCCGCTAAGTGACTGCTCATGATGTACGAGAGGTATCTCTCACCCCGCGGGTATAGGGAGAGTGGGGGTTGGGGGGGGGGGGGGAGGGGGGGGGAGGGGGGGCACCTGGGCGGGCGGACCTGTTTGGGGGTAGATTGCCGACTCACGGCTCCCCACTGTTGGGGGTCTTGATACCTTGTGACACGCTTGACCGGGGTGGTCAGGCGGGTAAATAGTCCAGCTACTTCAGATAGGGTCCAGTGACTTGCTGGTAGCTGGGTGGCCGAAAAGCGGGGGGGGGGGAGGGTAGTAATTGGGTTACGGCGTGGTGACTAGAGAGTGTGGGCGGGGGGGGGGGGTATGTGAACCGGTCAGAGACTGGGGTGAAGCAGACAGAGCACGGGTCTGCTGTGTGACTGCGGCCACGACGCCAGCGCTCATAGTGTCAGGGCGGGGCTGGGGGGTGAGGGGATGGTCTGAGGGGGGAGGGGGGGGGGAGAGGGGCCGGGGGTAGATGTGGCCTGCGGGGGTAGGTATTTTTGCTCCGTATGAGTCGGGGACACCACAAGTGACCTCTGACCTTCCCGATCAATAAGGGTGAGAAGCAGGTCTGTCTCACATTCAATCACCATTGAATCCCCATGAATAGCGCTCTTTGGCCCAATTAAATATACATAAAATACGCACATTAGATAATTATAACTGGTTAAAAGACCACAGCTCAGTCCTTGATTCGATATCCACCGACACCCTGTATAATAAGGAAACAATGCTGTTCTTATGCCAATGGAGAATGAAATAAAGTAGGATACTTTATTAACATTTGTATTTGCATGCACTTTTCATAACCCTAGCGTGAGTAATGCTCCGTTGTCTATATTTACAAGTGCTGTCTATGCTAAAAAAAGTGACAAAAGATTCACACACACAGTCTAAACAAAAATTACGGCTAGAATCTACGACTCAAATATACAGATTATTTTCAGATTTCATGTACTCTTAATCGTAATCATAAAGTTCTCAAGCGATCGGAATCGTAATCGATTACACGTTAATATCCGTATGCCTGCTGCGAACCATTCTATCGGGAATGGGCTTTTCATTTCACCGTGACCTCTGACCTTCTGCTTCATAAGGGTGAAAAGCAGGTCTGTCTCACATTCAATCACCATTCAATCCCCCTTATAGCGCTCTACGGCCCAATTAAATAAACATAAAATACGCACATTAGATAATCATAACTGGTCAAAACAATCTGATCGGCGTGATCAAAGATTTTCATAAATCGTGAACTGAGAATCTAATTAATGTTAAATAGCCGTGAATTGTGAAAGCGCCAATTTATATCATGTATCGACTCGTCCATTGTATGCGAGGAGTTGGCCATTTAATTTATCGTGGCCTGGGAATAATGACATTTATTTTTCGTGAGTTGGGAACACGACCCCACCCCCCCCATGCCCCCACCCCATTCAATGTGAGGGATATTTGTGCTTACACCACCGCCGACCCCATAGATACGTCTCCAACAAGCAAGTGACCCTTAGAATTAGGACTAAATATGCAAGACTTTTTTTTTATGTTTACGAGAATAAACTTGTTACTTTATCTCACCTTATCTGACCATTTACAAGAAGGTTGGAAGGCACAGGAGAAGATTCTCTCAGCTTATGTACTCGGTTACACCCTGTTTGGCAACAATTGTTTGTCATAGCTTCTTTTTTGTTGTTTGGTCTTTGGTTATGGACTATTTAGTGCCCCCGCGTCCACGTCCACCCTCTCCCCCCATCGGCCGCCTGTGGCGTAGTCCCATCACAGGAGCCTTCCTTACGTCAGTGGACACGATCGCACTTGAACATTTTAAGTGCTGACCCCGCCCCACCCTCCAGGCAAGCTGGTGTGGGCCATGCAATGAGGGGGTGGGGGCCCAATGATCGAGGCAGGGGTGGGGGGGGGAGGGGGTATAGGGGGTATTCGCCCTTTCATGTGGCGAATTTGGGTGTGCCCCGTAGAGACAATCTTAAAGAGATTGATATCATGAGCACAACCAGCTCCACATCCCCCCCAGTCCTCATCCACTCTCCCCAGCCCACCCTACCTGAGATTGCCCCTGTTTACCTGGTGTGGCCATGGAGAGGGGCGGGGGGCACTAATATACAAATCTACAATTCTGGTGGTGTGGCGGTGGGGGTGGGGCGGTGCGGGGTCCGCGGGTGCCTTGATGCCTTGATGACAGCGGATATTTTTTATGAAAAATATACCCCTATAGAGCTAACAGTTGTGATGAAAAAACCTGAAAAAGGATATTTTAAAACTTACGACCGAGGGGGGGTTGCCGGGAAAACATACCCCGTCCGAGCGGTAAAAACGCCCCGACCGAGTGGAATTTGATGGTGGACAAAAAGGGGTGGACTTTACCGCGGAACCCCCCCAGACCCAGCAATGTATTAAGTACCCCCCCGGGGGTATGGCCGCCCCGTTGGCACGCTGTCACTCTCACCAGCCATCCCATCCCTTATGCAGGACCCAGCAGCCACGCACCGTTATAGCGGAGCGACGCCCTATATAAAACCGCCGGAGCGAGAGGGACCCGTAAACCTGTCACAAGTAGCCGAGATGTGTCCCCCTGGGGAGGGCGTTGTCTCATTCTAACAAGTTGCTGACAACCCTCGGTGAGGTGAGCTACACCGCACTTTAACTGTGTGTAGTCACAGGTATCGTCGCCGTGGCCGCACCCCTCTGGGTCAATATATTGAAGGAGGTGATAACTTTTTAATGGTCACTTCTGCGCCGTCTTAGAGGCAGACAAGTACCGTTTGGTACATTTGTCGCCTATCCTCGATAAACATAGCGACGCGAAACCTGGGTACGAAAACTAGTCTCCCATGCAGCAATTCAGGGTTTATAACCATATGTTCTATATCCACACAGGTAACTAAGGCACAGATGACTAGAGAACATAATATAACATTTTATTGTTCAGTGCTGGGAAAGTGAATTCCTAGAAAATGAGTTTTACTCTACGTGCAAGATGAACACCTGGGAAAAGCATAGGACGACTTCGGCTGATAAATTTCACCATTGTAAAATATCAAGATACATCTATGTATGTGACCACTTACATTAGAATTTGGGAAGAAATAGGAATCTTTGTTACGGGAGGGACAGGCTAACTCTTGCCAACAAGAAAGATATGTCAGACCATATTAGTGACACCCGGACAGGGCAATCCGAAAACTGCTATCATACCGAGCGATATGGAGGGAAGAGGTTCCAACGAACATCTCGTGTCTCTAGTCAATCATGTTTGCACGATACGGTGATAAAAATGCTTCAACTGAATTGATCTTATTAAGCGGTGAAACCACTGAGTCAGACTTCCCAGAAAGAGGCTTACGTGGAAATCCTGTCCAGACGACACGATTTTACCTTTATTGACCTACCCTAGGTCACGCCTATGGGTTAAGACTTGTAAGAAATCTTACCATCTGGACAGGCGCTAGGACAAACCCATAGGCTATTTTATAACCCATAAGTTTGATTGGTTGGTTATCCAGGACGCTTTAACCAATTTTGGTCATATCGCGTCAAGTGAAGAAGGAAGTGGGGGTAGAGCCATGTCCCCTGGGGTAACCCACCATACTCTTTACGAAGAAAGACGAGATCTTTATCTTGCGACCTCACAGACATGGCCACAGCAGGGCTCGAACCACCGATCCACGCGCCGTTAGGCTTTCAGGTGGCCCCATAGGTTGGGTGGGGGGGGGGGGGGGGTGAGGGGCAAAGCATGCTCTATTCACTAGGACAAACCTATAGGTCAAAAAATCTCTGGCCAATCAGTGCATGTCTTTCTGTCACGTGATAGAAACGAACTCGGTATTCAGTAATATGAAAAAAAACGTATGGGCTCCACCACATACTGTTTACCGTTTCGATAAGCGAACGTCCCCTCCCCCCTCTACACGCGCAAACACCTACTTACCTTTAAGTAGATCGAAAGGGATTAAAACACGGCATGCAATATCTTTATGTTAATAAATTAATTTTGTATGACGGAAGTGGGTTTTTGCCATATCTTCGCAATAGAGGCTCAAGTCGCAGCGACGTTACTGTAATAAAAAATACCAACGACTTTTGCTTGGTTGGTCCATAAACTATATGTGACGCGAAATGTCTTGGCATGTAGGCCGCTTTTCGAGCGATACATTCAGATTCGTTTTCAGAGTTTTTAGTCAGCCATAGTGACGTCATGGATACGTTATTATTCTAATATAAGCTTAATTTGAATGTTATCACGTACGTGAATATTGGCTCGACATCCATGCCTGTTATTGGAATCATTAATATTATGGAAGCTTATATTGTGAGATATTACTACAGATGTATTCTAAACTTATCTCATTATTACTATATTTGACCATTTGAATGGTATAGCGGCAAAATCATTTATCTCCTATCAAAATGACTGATTTGGCTAGAAGCCCTCAAAGCCCGGGAAGAGGGGGGGGGGGGGGGCAAGTCCAGTGTTCTGTATCGATTTAAAAAAAATGTTCAGTGTCGAATGTCGAATTCTCACAACGTTCCGCGTTCTCCATTCTCGGAATTTGGGGCTCAGTGTCGATTTTTCAAATCTGCGCGTCGCGTGTCGCCACTGATCCCATTCAGACCTCCAATGTAACGTGAGCCGTCGGCTGCCATATTCCAATAACAAACTCAATTTTTCCGACTACTGATTTTGGTGATTTCTCTGCTTACATCTCGTGCGTAACGGGAACTGACTAGGCTGCAGGTCGTAGGGCGGAATCATGTTTTTTTTTAAATCTGGGGCCAAGTGATGATTGTTGATTGAAGCTATAAGGGTGCAACTTATAGGAATATCATGCTTAGCCAAGGTCATTTCTACCTACCAAGGTCGATCCGTAAGTGATATTTCGAGGTAAAGTTACTATTTCAACAAAATGTGAACGGGCGAGCCGGCGGGGCCGCCTGAACTAATATTCCGATTATTCTTAGAATAACTTATTACGATGGAGGGTTTGTGTCTAATAAGTGCATGCCTACCATGGGGAATCGAACGCACAACCCTACGATGCGAAGGCCGCCGCCCTACCCACGGCACCACTCAGGCTTCGTACAGACAGGCGGGATTTAAATGGACCCGCACCTGAACGCCTGAAACCTTTTCCACAAATGTTGTTGCGTCCCCTACAAAAGTCCAATGTTTACTTTTTGTTAGTGACTTTAAATAAGGATATTTTTTCCTACGTTAGCAGAATGGTAGGGATAATGAAACTGTAAGGAAATTGTCACATAAAAGAAAAATGGACGCTATACGCCGTCTGCAATATCACGGCGGTTCTCCTTTCGTGAGATGGGCGAGGTATTTTAGCAACATTTACAGTCAAGTCAAACAATAAAACTAGTTGAATCCGCTCTTTGTGCTATATCATGCGAGGCGTTTCTAGAAACCCGAAGAAACCCACTGACACATGACGCCAAAGTTTTCTTTTTATGAAGTTGCCCCTAAAATAGCATCACCGGGAGCGTCTGTTTGACATGCCGTTTTATTTGCGATTGGTTTACACTGAGCATTATGTGTATATGCCAACGGTTTTGCCGGATACAATGTCGCAGTTAAAAGTCTGAGAACCGTCGGGGAATGTCATGTTTACAGGCACGGCCGCGTGGAGGCGCCACCGACTGTAACGCGATAAGCAAGTGAGCAGTATCGTCGTCAGTTGTGTCTCCCTCTTTAAGAAAAGAAGAAACATGAAAAAAAAACCAGGGGGGGGGCTCTGAAAAGAGGGGGGGGACACCTATGCATTGGAAAACGGGAATCTTCCCCAAAAAGAAGAAGTTTCCAAAGAAAGGTTGAGTTATTATTACAACGCGTACAGGATGTCAGAAGTCCCCAATGGAAGGCTGATTTATTATTACAACGTGTACAGGGTGTCAGAAGTCTCCAATCGAAGGCTGAGTTGATGTTACTACGTGTACAGGGTGTCAGAAGTCTCCAATGGAAGGCTGAGTTATTATTACAACGTGTACATGGTGTCAGAAGTCTCCAATGGAAGGCTGAGTTATTGCTACAACGTGTACATGGTGTTAGCAGTCTCCAATGGAAGGCTGAGCTATTATTACAACGTGTACAGGGTGTTAGAGGTCTCCGATTGACGATTGAATTATTATTACAACGTGTACAGGGTGTCAGAAGTCTTCAATGAGAGGCTAAGTTATTGATACAACGGATACAGGGTGTCAGAAGTCTCCAATGGAAGGATGTTATTATTACAACGTGTACAGGGTGTCAGAAGTCTCCAATGCAAGGCTGAGTTATTATTACTACGTGTACAGGGTGTCAGAAGTCTCCAATTAAAGGCTGAGTTATTATTACAACGTGTACAGGGTGTCAGAAGTCTCCAATGCAAGGCTGAGTTATTGTTACTACGTGTACAGGGTGTCAGAAGTCTCCAATGGAAGGCTGAGTTATAATTACAACGTGTACAGGGTGTTAGAAGTCTCCAATTGACGGTTGAGTTATTATTACAACGTGTACAGGGTGTCAGAAGTCTCCAAAGGAAGGCGGAGTTATTATTACAACGTGTACAGGGTGTCAGAAGTCTCCAATGCAAGGCTGAGTTATTATTACTACGTGTACAGGGTGTCAGAAGTCTCCAATTAAAGGCTGAGTTATTATTACAACGTGTACAGGGTGTCAGAAGTCTCCAATGCAAGGCTGAGTTATTGTTACTACGTGTACAGGGTGTCAGAAGTCTCCAATGGAAGGCTGAGTTATAATTACAACGTGTACAGGGTGTTAGAAGTCTCCAATTGACGGTTGAGTTATTATTACAACGTGTACAGGGTGTCAGAAGTCTCCAAAGGAAGGCGGAGTTATTATTACAACGTGTACAGGGTGTCAGAAGTCTCCAATGGAAGGCTGAGGTATTATTACAACGTATACAGGGTGTCAGAAGTCTCCAATGGAATGTTGAGTTATTATTACAACGTGTACAGGGTGTCAGAAGTCTCCAATGGAAGGCTGAGTTATTATTACAACGTGTACAGAGTGTCAGAAGTCTCCAATGGAAGGCTGAGTTATTATTACAACGTGTACAGGGTGTCAGAAGCCTCCAATGGAAGGCTGAGTTATTATTACAACGTGTACAGGGTGTCAGAAGTCTCCAATGGAAGGCTGAGTTATTATTACAACGTGTACATGGTGTCAGAAGTCTCCAATTGACGGCTGAATTATTGTTACAACGTGTACAGGGTGTCAGAAGTCTCCAGTGGAAGGCTGAGTTATCTTTACAACGTGTACGGGGTGTCAGTGATTTTCAATGGAAGGCTTAGCTTATTATGCACGTCAACGTGACTGTCGAAATCGTAGCCAGTGCTCCCACATCCCAGGATTCTTATGTCTTACTGTTCCACAAACGAGATACAGGCCATCATTCTAAACCCGAATTAGCTCTGCGGTGGGCAATATCATGTGTCCAGTTTCTAAAAATGAATTTCCGCGATGAATCTCAAACATATTTTGCGTCGTATACCGGTTCTTTTAGATGGGGAACCCTTGGTGCTGACGCTTCAGACTGATAATAGTACATATCTATTGGGGAATAATATAATTTTGTGTGCAAGGTGTTATCTATTTTTGTTTTCAGAATGTTATGTATGTGAGTATGTATGCGCAACTAAGCGATGTACTTTTGCTCATATTGCAACATTAGTTGAAACGTCGACATTTTGTGTCAAATAAAGCTTTTAATATTATATCCATGCGAAAGACATCACAAGACGGCTGCCGCCCGGTGGTAAAGTAAACAATAGCCGGACTATTCTAAGACGTTTATGCATGTGCCTCAAGAGCGCAAGGAAGCTTTGGTATTTCTCGGTTTACATAAGGTTCGCACAGTTTGCTCTGACGTGCATAATAGAAGGCCCAATAGATATAGGCGGCAGACTGGTCTCAAAGGCGTTTCCACAAAGCCTCGTAAATAGATGTGTCGAAACGGCGACCTGGCTCTCTACTACACCCCACCCTCTCGCCACTCCAACCCCCTCCTCTCCTCTCTGGCCATCCCCACCCCACCCTCTCCTTTCTGGCCACCCCCACCCCACCCTCTCCTCTCTGGCCACCCCACCCCACCCTCTCCTCTCTGGCCATCCTCAGCCCACCCTCTCCTCTCTGGCCACCCCACCCCACCCTCTCCTCTCTCACCAACCCCACCCCACCCTCTCCTCTCTGGCCACCCCACCCCACCCTCTCCTCTCTCACCACCCCCACCCCACCCTCTCCTCTCTCACCAACCCCACCCCACCCTCTCCTCTCTGACCATCCCCACCCCACCCTCTCCTCTCTCACCAACCCCACCCCACCCTCTCCTCTCTGGCCACCCCACCCCACCCTCTCCTCTCTGGCCACCCCACCCCACCCTCTCCTCTCTGGCCATCCTCACCCCACCCTCTCCTCTCTGGCCACCCCACCCCACCCTCTCCTCTCTGGCCATCCTCACCCCACCCTCTCCTCTCTGGCCACCCCACCCCACCCTCTCCTCTCTCACCACCCCCACCCCACCCTCTCCTCTCTCACCAACCCCACCCCACCCTCTCCTCTCTGGCCATCCCCACCCCACCCTCTCCTCTCTGACCATCCCCACCCCACCCTCTCCTCTCTCACCAACCCCACCCCACCCTCTCCTCTCTGGCCACCCCACCCCACCCTCTCCTCTCTGGCCACCCCAACCCACCCTCTCCTCTCTGGCCACCCCAACCCACCCTCTCCTCTCTGGCCACCCCAACCCACCCTCTCCTCTCTGGCCACCCCACCCAACCCTCTCCTCTCTGGCCATCCCCACCCCACCCTCTCCTCTCTGGCCACCCCACCCCACCCTCTCCTCTCTGGCCACCCCAACCCACCCTCTCCTCTCTGGCCACCCCAACCCACTCTCTCCTCTCTGGCCACCCCAACCCACTCTCTCCTCTCTGGCCACCCCACCCCACCCTCTCCTCTCTGGCCATCCCCACCCCACCCTCTCCTCTCTGGCCATCCCCACCCCACCCTCTCCTCTCTGGCCATCCCCACCCCACCCTCTCCTCTCTGGCCACCCCACCCCACCCTCTCCTCTCTCACCAACCCCACCCCACCCTCTCCTCTCTGGCCATCCCCACCCCACTCTCTCCTCTCTGGCCACCCCACCCCACCCTCTCCTCTCTCACCAACCCCACCCCACCCTCTCCTCTTTGGCCATCCCCACCCCACCCTCTCCTCTCTGGCCACCCCACCCCACCCTCTCCTCTCTCACCAACCCCACCCCACCCTCTCCTCTCTGGCCATCATCACCCCACCCTCTCCTCTCTGGCCACCCCACCCCACCCTCTCCTCTTTCACCAACCGCACCCCACCCTCTCCTCTCTGGCCACCCCAACCCACCCTCTCCTCTCTCACCAACCCCACCCCACCCTCTCCTCTCTGGCCATCCCCACCCCACCCTCTCCTCTCTCACCAACCCCACCCCTCCCTCTCCTCTCTGGCCATCCCCACCCCACCCTCTCCTCTCTCACCAACCCCACCCCACTCTCTCCTCTCTGGCCACCCCAAACAACCCTTTCCTCTCTGGCCACCCCACCCCACCCTCTCCTCTCTCACCAACCCCACCCCACCCTCTCCTCTCTGGCCACCCCACCCCACCCTCTCCTCTCTCACCAACCCCAACCCACCCTCTCCTCTCTGGCCACCCCACCCCACCCTCTCCTCTCTCACCAACCCCACCCCACCCTCTCTTCTCTGGCCACCCCAACCCACCCTCTCCTCTCTGGACATCCCCACCCCACCCTCTCCTCTCTCACCAACCCCACCCCACCCTCTCCTCTCTGGCCACCCCACCCCACCCTCTCCTCTCTCACCAACCCCACCCCACCCTCTCCTCTCGCCACTCCAACCCACTCTCTCCTCTCTCGCCACCCCACCCCACCCTCTCCTCTCTGGACATCCCCACCCCACCCTCTCCTCTCTGGCCACCCCAACCCACCCTCTCCTCTCTGGCCACCCCAACCCACCCTCTCCTCTCTGGCCACCCCAACCCACCATCTCTTCTCTGGCCACCCCACCCCACCCTCTCCTCTCTGGCCACCCCAACCCACCCTCTCCTCTCTGGCCACCCCACCCCACCATCTCCTCTCTGGCCACCCCAACCCACCCTCTCCTCTCTGGCCACCCCACCCCACCATCTCCTCTCTGGCCATCCCCACCCCACCATCTCCTCTCTGGCCACCCCTACCCCACCATCTCCTCTCTGGCCACCCCAACCCACCCTCTCCTCTCTGGCCATCCCCACCCCACCCTCTCCTCTCTAGGCACCCCAACCCACCCTCTCCTCTCCGGCCACCCCCCACCCCACCCTCTCCTCTCTGGCCATCCCCACCCCACCATCTCCTCTCTGGCCACCCCCACCCCACCATCTCCTCTCTGGCCACCCCAACCCACCCTCTCCTCTCTGGCCACCCCACCCCACCCTCTCCTCTCTAGCCACCCCAACCCACCCTCTCCTCTCTGGCCACCCCAACCCACTCTCTCCTCTCTGGCCACCCCCACCCCACCATCTCCTCTTTTGCCACCCCACCTACCCTCTACTCTCTAGCCACCCCCACCCACCCTCTCCTCTCTTTACCCCATCCTACCCTCTCTTTTCTCGCTACCCCCTCCAACCATCTCCTCTCTGGCCATCCCCACCCCACCCTCTCCTCTCTGGCCACCCCAACCCACCCTCTCCTCTCTGGCCACCCCAACCCACCCTCTCCTCTCTGGCCACCCCACCCCACCCTCTCCTCTCTGGCCACCCCAACCCACCCTCTCCTCTCTGGCCACCCCAACCCACCCTCTCCTCTCTGGGCACCCCCCACCCATCCTCTCCTCTCCGGCCACCCCCCACCCACCCTCTCCTCTCTCTACGCCACCCCACCCCACCCTCTCCTCTCTCGCTACCCCAACCCACTCTCTCCTCTCTGGCCACCCCAACCCACCCTCTCCTCTCTGGCCACCCCAACCCACCCTCTCCTCTCTGGTCACCCCAACCCACCCTCTCCTCTCTGGCCACCCCAACCCACCCTCTCCTCTCTGGCCACCCCACCCCACCCTCTCCTCTCTGGCCACCCCAACCCACCCTCTCCTCTCTGGCCACCCCAACCCACCCTCTCCTCTCTGGCCACCCCAACCCACCCTCTCCTCTCTGGCCACCCCAACCCACCCTCTCCTCTCTGGCCACCCCACCCCACCCTCTCCTCTCTGGCCACCCCAACCCACCCTCTCCTCTCTGGCCACCCCAACCCACCCTCTCCTCTCTGGGCACCCCCCACCCATCCTCTCCTCTCCGGCCACCCCCCACCCACCCTCTCCTCTCTCTACGCCACCCCACCCCACCCTCTCCTCTCTCGCTACCCCAACCCACTCTCTCCTCTCTGGTCACCCCAACCCACCCTCTCCTCTCTGGCCACCCCCACCCATCCTCTCCTCTCCGGCCACCCCCCACCCACCCTCTCCTCTCTCTACGCCACCCCCCACCCACCCTCTCCTCTCTCTACGCCACCCCACCCCACTCTCTCCACTCTCGCTTCCCCCCCCCCTCCAAACCATCTCCTTTCTGGCCACCTCCTCCTCACCCTCTCCTTTCTCGCCAACCCCACCGCACCCTCTTCTCTATCGCCCACCCCCACCACGCCCCCACCCACCCTCTCATCTCTCGCCACCCCACCACGCCCTTCCCCACCCACTCCCGTTGACGTCATTCCCCCGAGAAGGGCTTGACTGGTGTTGAAGAATGGCGAGTCAGGAAAACCAATATCACGCCCGACACTCTGGTTCTTAGTTTCTAACGTAATATCACTGAGGGATGGTTGGTTGAAATCTTTATCCTGCAACCCCACAGACGTGACCACAGCGGGGCTCTAACCGCCGATCCACGTGCCGTTAGGCTCTCAGGTGACGTTGAGGGTTGGTTTGTAGATCTAAAGTATGTCACATTAACATAAATGATTTTTTTCTGATATTCAAATAGAGGATGGTGTATTTTTTTCATTTGTTGTCATCTGTCAATTGACTCGACGGGCGTGGTTCGCGGACGTACAAGTGGTCCCCGCATCAATCAACTTGATGACAGGCGAGGGGCCGTGGCCCTGGGGCCAAAGCAGCGGTTGCCGTCTCCGGTAGGTCGTATGTATATGGTGTGAGACATGTTGACAATTAAGGAATTAAAAACATCCAATTGTGGCGATTTAATCTAATTATTATACTCTTTAGCTATTAATTTTTGTTGCATGGCCATAGCCTAAAAAAATAACTAAAGATTATTATGTAATTGTCTAATATACACAAAGGAAGTTTTATTTCCTCTCTCTGTTCTTGCTGTTGAGAATTATATTGCAGTTCTCAGTTGAAATAGTTGGCCTTAATTATTTACATTTTTTGTATCTGGCGAATGCGACGAATATCTTAATGTAGTCATACAATCCATGCGTCTTTTTTTATATATGTGAGACTCGCAAACTCGCGAAGCGAGAACGCGCGAATAATCTCGCCCGCACATTCTCGCCCGCGCATTCTCGCCCGCACATTCTCGCCCGCACATTCTCGCCCGCACATTCTCGCCCGCACATTCTCGCCCGCACATTCTCGCCCGCACATTCTCGCCCGCACATTCTCGCCCGCACATTCTCGCCCGCACATTCTCGCCCGCACATTCTCGCCGGCACATTCTCGCCCGCACATTCTCGCCGGCGCATTCTCGCAATCAATCATGCTTTTTCGCCTCTCACATTTGTTCTCCTCGTCTTGAGGTTGGTAACATCCATCGGCACTGTTTCGTTATGTGTGACTCTTGAATTATGATTGAAGATGGATGGGTTTATTTTGTAATCCGGGGAATTATCACACAGTGCTTAATAGAGCATTTCTAAATTACGACTTTAACACCTAAATTATAAACACAGAGAGCCCCGGGCGCCAGTCACCCCCCTACGCTCCCCCCCCTGGTATATCTAAGTTGAGGCTATGTGTAATATGTCACAGGTTTGTGCGTTCAATGTTCATATTGGCGTATTGCACAGTTTAGAGAACCAGAGAACGAATTCTAGTGACAGAAATGGCACCATGCACTCACTATTCATGCCACTGTTCATTTTAAGATATTAGATAGATTTTAACAAAAACAAGCTGATTGAAAAGCTTGAACATCAGTCGCGCGGTTTAAATCTGCCGACCCCGAATTTCATTTATTACCCGGCCCAGGATTAGAAGCTTTGGATCCTGTAGGTGTCGTCAGTACCCAACAAACGCTGATCATACAGCAATGACAACGTTCTGCATGTAGCTGTTGCCAGTAACGAATGTTAACTTTGTAACATGTTAAGTTTTTTAACGTACAGTGCGCAAACAGAGGGTTGAACTACAAACAAATCGCGAAAGCCACTTATGCGTTCAACAGACCTGAACTGAAAATTTGCTGCAGTCCAAGACGGTTGCAGGTGGGTTCTCCCGTCTGATTGTGTCTCCACGACAGAAACCACGCTATGATGCTTATGTTTATCGCCACCTTTATAAGTGATACTTCGCAATATAATAAACATAGATAACTAGGGATAGCGGCAATGTGTGTATAGTGGACCCCCTAAGAGTTTTTACCTGTAGTGATTGGTATAATATATTTAAGGCCTAATACTTTTGCAGTAACACAGTATAGCATTCATCAAAATAACTATAATAGCAGCATTGCGTTCTAAACTATTTAAAAAATAAATGACCCACTTCAAAGAGCGGAAAAAACAGGACATGGTCCAATCTACCAGCTCTGGAGGGTAGGTTTTGTTGTCAAGATGTAGGTTTTGTTGTCAAGATGTAGGTTTTGTTGTCAAGATGTAGGTTTTGTTGTCAAGATGTAGGTTTTGTTGTCAAGATGTAGGTTTTGTTGTCAAGATGTAGGTTTTTCGACTTCTCTGTCGTCTGAATACTAGTTTTAATAATAAGACGGTGTCTTTTAATCCGGGGAATTGTACATGAATACCGACCGTAAACAGTGCTTAACAGAGCATGTCTAATTTTTTTTTTCTCCAGGAATTCTTGAAAGGGGGGGGAGCACAATAAATTGTTCCACAAAAACCTGAAAACAAAACATGCAAAATTGCGTGTATATGCCTGAGACGCAGTGGTGCACGTTAGTCCTATTGGCACACTCTATAATCGTTGGTAAAATAAAGAATGAACACATAAACTACAAAGCTTGATGGATTGTAATATATAAGGGGAAGCAAACAGCATTTGAAAGGGTAAGCACAGCTATACCACATGTCTTAGGTCACGTACTCCCCTCGGGACACGTCCATGCTAAGAACATCATCCAACCGGGAATATGACGGCTTTTCTGCTACCGTACGCACAGCGTAGTGAAAGTCATCGCATTCGCCGGTCGGCATTTATATCAGCTGTTTTCTCTGCTTATAGGCCTCCATCTTTTTCTTTAAATGGTATGTTTGATTGTCAAGATATTTATCGATACAAAGTGGGTTCTTGTTTTCAGAAAACACCTATGATCAACTGTTGAAAATTATGCAGCTAAATATAAGTTCATACTCGCCTTTTGCGTAAGCCGTATGCGACTATAGGGGTACGGAAGATGGGGTCCAGCACCCAGTGTCAATTTTTCAAAATTCTCGATGTCCAATATCGATTTTTGGGTAAGTTTAGTGTCGTTTTTTTTCAAAAAATCGGTGTCGATGTCGGTTTTTCCGATCCTCAACGTCGGAATTTGAGGGTCAAATGTCGATTTTTCAAATATGCTTGTGTCGCGTGTCGCCATTAACTCCTTCCAGACTATACAGCGCAGAGCGAGCTAGAGTTCCCCGAAACACGCGCATTCCAGAATTTCTCCTGGATCGTTCTATTTACCCGCTGGTCCAACTTACCCTATTTCCCCAAATACAGAATGGAACGTCTACTATCTGAACCTAGTCAACAAATTGGTTCAAAGCGTCATAATGGAACCATGCAAACGGATGACAATTTGAACAAATTCACAAAATAACGAGAACGTCAAGCGTAGCTTGAGAAGGGAGACGAAAATCTGGGAATACGTGCAACTGGAATATATATAGCGAGTACCGCCTATGTGCATGCATTACTGACAGAGTATAGGCCGCCCCCCCTTAGCAAGTTTTTTCAGAGAGCACCTCCCCCCGGTCGCAAGTTTTCAGAGAGCAACCCCCCCCCCCCTTGGCAAATTCCTAGATGCGCCCCTGCTTTGTTGTGTCATGCATTAATAAAATAAGGTCGCTTACACAGTGCACGTTTAGGCCTGAATTATCATGAAATTCATATATCATGAAATTCATATGATGCTACAGCAACATGTAATCCGTGTTAACCTAAAGACCAAGCGAAAAAAGAAATCAAATGTTTAATTAATATTAACATAGCGATTTGGAAAATAAAAAAATAAAATGTTGGTGTTTTAGGCTGTTTTTTGTGCACATTAAGGTCACGTTGTGCCAGGAAACCTCCCGGGACAAGAAAAGTAATTTACGAAGAAAAATCGTATGGCATTTTATATCATGTACGTATACAATGCCTTTATTGCCGTTTGGGTAAAGATCACGCGCCCGTTACATGGGGTATATGTCCTCTTAGTCAATGCGTAATGCATTGCGGATTAAGTCACTGCACCTTCTGTAATTATAAATAATACTCTCACTCTTCTTGAAATATATAAACACTTAAACATAGATGCAAAAAAAGAAGAAGTGCTCAAACATGAAGCGGACCAGGGACACTCGTGACATGATGGTGGCCGGGGTGGGGGAGCAGGGGGAGTGGGGGGGGGGTGGCTGATGACGGTTCTCAGGGTCAGAGACTCCGAGGGTCACCCACCGGTATACGGTGTTAGGATCTCTCTTCATAGGGACCATGGAAACACGGCCATAAGCCACCACCCCCCCAGCCCTTCTTGGCAGGGGCCTCTGAGGTGATGTAACTCAAATCGTATTGCTTCACCTCGACCCTTCGACATCTGTACCTACATTAGCCTATATTGCTTCAATATGAAAAACAATATTGTTTTGCTCACTACCCAATCCTATTTATACTCATATGTAATGCTAGCTGGGATAAACCTCAAAATCTTCTATTTTATATCTTTTATTTACTTCTCTACTATTATAGATCACATATTCATTAACCAGGTAAGCAGTGTACTTTATGACAAGGCGCAAGGATTTGTTGGCGCTCTGATCTGTGCATGTCGCATTGGTGATTTGCTTACAACAGACAGACACCCTGTCGATCTCTCTGCAGGAATACGCCGCTTTAATAACTGCCATGAAGCACATTGCCCCACTATAGCTAAGGGATTGGGACTCCAGTGTTCAGTGTTCATTTTTCAACATCGTTATAATTGTTTGGAACAATGGTGTCGCTGTCAGATTTTCGTGAAACACTTGTAATTTAATTTATTTTGAATTACAAGTTAATTAACGTCTTTAGCGCACCCTCCATTTCATCAAGGATATATCCGTTCGGTCCTTCCTCACCCTTGTAGACGACCTGGCCATCGAGTGCCACGTAGAGTCTCTCGGGGATGGCATCGAACGTGCAGGCCGCCACGTCGGCCATGGTGTCCACCAGGACGGGGCAGCCTGCACGTTCGAGGCCATTCCTGAGAGACTCTATGCGGTACTCGATGGTACTATCGTGTACCAGGGAGATACTGGACCCTCGGGCTATCACGTGAACGAAGTAGAGACCTACTTACAGGAGTTCACGTCCAAACTTCACATTTAAGAAATATATATTACAACCTGGAATGTCATACGTTCCAGATTGCGCTGCGCGTCCATTCGCCTTGACAGCATAATGTGAAGTTCGGTGAACGCCTGGACAGGCCAACAAGGCGGAAAGTCCATCAGTGATCAAGGGTAGAAGTAGGCCTAATCCCAGTCCATCAGTGATCAAGGGCAGAAGTGGGCCTAATCCCAGCCCATCAGTGATCAAGGGCAGAATTAGGCTTAATCACAGCCCATCAGTGATCAAGGGCAGAATTAGGCCTAAATCCAGCCCGTCAGTGATCAGATGCAGAATTAGGCCTTATCCCACTCCATCAGTGATCAAGGGTGGAAGTAGGCCTAATCCCACCCCATCAGTGATCAAGGGCAGAATTAGGCCTAATCCCACCCCATCAGTGATCAAGGGTAGAAGTGGGCCTAATCCCAACCCAGTGATCAAGGGCAGACGTAGGCCTAATCCCAGCCCATCAGTGATCAAGAGCAGACGTAGGCCTAATCCCAGCCCATCAGTGATCAAGGGCAGACGTAGGCCTAATCCCAGCCCATCAGTGATCAAGGGCAGATGTAGGCCTAATCCCAGCCCATCAGTGATCAAGGGCAGAAGTGGGCCTAATCCCAGCCCATCAGTGATCAAAGGCAGAAGTGGGCCTAATCCCAGCCCATCAGTGATCAAGGGCAGAAGTGGGTGTAATCCCAGTCCATCAGTGATCAAGGGCAGACGTAGGCCTAATCCCAGCCCATCAGTGATCAAGGGCAGATGTAGGCCTAATCCGAGCCCATCAGTGATCAAGGGCAGAAGTGGGCCTAATCCCAGCCCATCAGTGATCAAGGGCAGAAGTGGGCCTAATCCCAGCCCATCAGTGATCAAGGGCAGACGTAGGCCTAATCTCAGTGTGTGTGCAACATATATGTAGCGTATATATATATATATATGTATAATCTACATTATTCAAAGTGATCGAACCCAGCATTGGTCCACCCTCTCCACTCTCTGGCCGTAGAGGCCTCTAGTTTTAGTCAATATTGCATTCCATTTAAGCATGGATCTCTCTTTCCTTTTTGAGGACCATCTATTTTGTTGTGATAATGACAACTTGCTTACCTATACATGGACATGGCGTAGTTTCACTCTGCGCGTGAACAATGAAATCAGTTGTGTATGACATCAGTCAAGCACTGTGCTACCACTGGAGTCACTATGAAGAGCGAACCCCAAGCAATGCTAGCAGGTGACCCTCAGATGACCTTGACTTAAGCGGCCAGACCCGTGCACACCTGATGTCATTCTCAAGTTGAAACAAAAGTCTATCAAACGCTATCTTTGAATTGCTAATACTGGAATAAATGTTGCAGGCTGGATATCATGATTATTTGATTTTCCAATATATATATATATGTATATCTTAATTCCAACTCAAAGTCTAAATATGTACACACAAACAGACACAACAAAAATTAACGAGACAAACTTAAAGCGTAAATGCAAACTAAAACTAAATTAAACGTCAACGTTTGATTAGACACTGCGCGTTATAAATGCATGTTCAATATCATTTATATAATTAGGTTTGAATTCGGTTAGTGGCAATCTCATATTGCAAGAAGTATATCGCGCCAGCGCGCGAGTCTTTGTTAGAGGCAGCTATAGTGCGTTTGATCATGCTTAAATTCAGAAATATGCAGCGTATTAATGCTATATATTTACTAATTTGGTATTCAACACTTTTGTAGTTTATACTTCTATTGATATAATATATTAGACCAACTTCCGTTGAAAGCTAATATGGCACAGGTGCTTAATTGTACACAAGTCTTCATTGGTAACAATACTACTAACAAACGGCATGAACCTTAACGGTTGTAGTTCAACAGAGTGATCTTTGTATTATACAAAAGCCTGAAATATCATAGATGCGGTAGGTCGATGCGGTACTCGGACTGGCAGTATAGAAACAGCAAGTCCAGGTTTGATAAATCCCATAGTTAGGGGTCTAAAACGGGGTAAATGGCGACATTCGACATTTACCCGCAAAATCTAACACTGCATGAGGATCTAAAAAAGCGACACCGACACTGAGAATGTTGAAAAATCGACACTGGACACTGGACCCCCACTACCAGACCCCTATATCTGACTGCCGGAGACAGACACACAACATGACTTTCACAAGTCGTATATTGAACATCCGGGGGCCGGTGTTTAAATTGAGCGTGAAGCATTAACCTTTCTGTGATATACATTTAAACATACAGTGACCGACAATAGCTTCATGTAGCCTTAACTTTGTAAAATGTTATCTATTTGAAAGAAATGCATGGACCAGCTTTGAATAATTTGACATGGAAATTATGCACCACAATTAAGCAGTTTCTTCGTCGGGTTTCCCTCCTTTGCCAAGTTCCGGTTGTTATCCATAGTGATCCCCCTCCCCCCTCGCCGTTTTAGCGTTTTTGCACCATTTATCGCTGGGGGGAAAACAGTGGCGGATCCAGGTGTTTATAAGGGGCGTGGAGAGGGGGGGGGCCGGGGTCATTGAAACTTGCGACCGGGCGAGAGATCTGAACAAAATTGTTGGTGCACACCATTTTACTAGTTGGTGTGCACCGTGGATTTGTTTTTATTGTGTGGTTATGCACAATTAGGTATTCTATGTTTATAGCTTACTTGTTGCTATTGTTTGAACTGTCACTTGTTTACGTGCATCATTGTTGTGCCTATAGGTAGTTTTCGTGACTTGTAATGTCTCGGGGGAAGTGTTATAGAGGTTTCACATTTATTTCGTTCTATTATCGCTCAGACCTAGCCCTGGTACATGCTAGCCATGCATGAATCCATTGCTATGGTTGAAGAATCATAGCCATGTAGCATTCTATAGTGAAAAATCAACTTCACATGACAAATTGAATTATTTAAGTATAGCTTTCAAAATTAGATTAAACAATGTAAAAGTACTTTTCTATATATAATTACTGATGTATGAACTCTTCCAAAGTTGTTAAAGTCTTCAAAAGGAGCTATAATTGCCTACTAGCATAAAAATGGACAACAACATGCCACCATTTTTTTGACAGGAAGTTGTTCACTGCACATGTGCAAGGTCATCACATGATATTATATGCCATGCTAATTGGTTCATTGTTCAGGGACCCAGTCATTGGGTCAGTGAAAACACATGTTTTCATGTGAATTTCTGGTGACAGACTGGACTATTTTTGCCTTTCAACAAAAGGTTACTTATGTGATTAATAATTACTTGTCAGGAAGTAAAAAGAAAAGGATTAGGGTTTGTTTCTGTTATAAAACTTTTCCCACAGCAAAGGAGAATCAGAGCTACACTTGGTCAAAGTCAAACAACCCTGAAATGGGGTTGTTCCAGACCAGAATTTTACTATGGAATGCGACTAGGCTGTGTTTCAGCCCACACAGCCTAGGGTTCTGGGCTAGGTACATGCGGTCTATAGACAGAACGGCCGTACTACCAAAACGGCCGTATGGTCTCCCCACCCTTTAGTATGGGTGGGGGAGGAGGTGGTGGGGGCTGAGAGCTTTAAATTGGAATCCTCAGATATCAGAAAGGCATGACTAGTGAATGTATATAAAATATTGCTTCGAAAAATCCTCGGATCATCTTTTTTGGCTTGAGTTGTTTTCAAAGAATGCCAATTAGTCCATTTTGACACCTAACCCCAGTGTGAGCCTCCCCTGCCTCCCCCCCCCCCCCCCACTGCACACTATGCATTAATATGGCCCGCCAATCAACTCGACTGCTAGCTTCACACACCACCCTTCCTCACACCCCCATAGACCACTACCCCACCCACACTAACTCAAACGGCCATTCTGGTAGTACGGCCGTTCTGTCCATACACCGTACATGCCTCTCTTACCACGCCCGTAAACGGACCAAGGGTAAGAGCCATGCCGCTGACACGGCCGAAAAAACAAGAAATCGCGGACCGGTGGCTCAAGTTGAAGTTCATAACAGAATAAATATGCAGTGCCTACCCGTCAAGTTGCTCCATTAGATTCCTGAAGCTTTCATGACTTTCATCGTACAGTCATTTCTTTGGTCGGTAGTGTATTTTCTTGTAATCCGGGAAGTAAACAAACTTAGCTTGAGCACTCGCTGCCAGGGGGTGTTTGTTGACATCCGGCGAGCGGCGGAGCATTCAAAACGAAGCGAGAGGTGCCAAAAATCGCCCGGATTACAAGAAAATATACTACCGACCAAAGAAATGACTGTACAACGAAAGTCATGAAAGCTTCAGGAATCTAATGGAGCAACTTGACGGGTAGGCACTGCATATTTATTCTGTTATGAACTTCAACTTGAGCCACCGGTCCGCGATTTCTTGTTTTTTCGGCCGTGTCAGCGGCATGGCTCTTACCCTTGCTCAGTTTACGGGTGTGGTAAGAGAGGCATGTACCAGGGCTAGCTCAGACCCTGTCCAGTGTTTGCGGAAAGGCCGAACTGCAGTCAGAACGGCTTACCCAATGGCAATGCAGGAGGTTGGAGTCACAGTGGATGTGGGTTAGGGCATTAGTTGTTATATATAGGGTGTGAGTGGCCTTTGAACTATCTGTGGCACTGATTGTATGTCTGCGCCTGGAAGGTTGGGCATCAGTGGTACATTTGTCTATACTATCTGACTATAGTCAGCAATATATTCTGTATTGTTTTGTATTATCAACCTCTTCCCCATGTCAAATAAGTATATAGTATGTCTTGAATTTAAATCCTGAAAGCCTGTCGGCTATCCGGAGAGAAGTAATTGGATCACCGGAGCAGAAGTTGGTGGCCGGCTTTATATCGCTGCGCGCCTGTTTGATTTACAGTGTTTTGTATATAATGTCGACTGCGGCTCACTATCAGATATAACTGTGATATAAATAAACTGTGCAGTTTTATATTGAAACTGTTATTTTACTGACTCTTAGAGATATGAAACATATATGCATCATAATTTTAAGATATTTTTAGTCTTGGTTCTAAAATGTAAAAAATTTAAAATGGCGCATGTAAGTACATTGCTTTAATAGGCACAGGGTAATTCACCTATGTAGTTCCGATTCTGCTGATCTAGTTCCGATCTATGGCTTATGGTAAATAATAATGTTACATTATATTGCCTTGAAAACAGTATCATTGATCAAAAATACACTAATGAATTACAATTGCCTGCTTGCATACATAACCTTAATTATAGTCACCACAGAAACTCTCCAGATATTAAAATTTCTGATTTAGGAGAAAATATTCACTAATATCTTATGAAAAAACTCTTTCTGTATAAAATTTAAGTCCGGGCGAAATAAGTGTATGCCAATGTTGTTTTGTTACACTTCAATGCAGCTGATCCGCTTGATGGCACCATTCCTTATTTACTGTGATGTCGCTGGGCGATACTAGGTCATAGGTTTGAATTCCTTTGTAATATTTTATCAATAACTTTGCTTTTAATCATTGACACAAACCTAAAGTTACTAAGAGTGAACTGGAAATCAGTTTAGTAGCAATTGTGGCTAAATTTGGATTCATTGCACGAAAGCAAAGGTGAGTACAGCAGATCAACCACCACCCCCTGACCATTGCATTCAACCTCTGTACCCTCGTCAAATGATGCAATGGGTTTTTCCAACCTGACCTAGATTTTAAACCAATCAGGTGGCAGTTGAATGACCTTTGTCTTTGCACAAGTGACAAAAGAACTGTAAAAACAACATAATCTGCTCTATAAAATAGCATGGCAGGTCATGTATTGTGAGGATAGGAATCAAACTACAGATTGTATAATCAATTGTTCACTTGCCTAGATTCATTGGTAAGGAATATGCATAGATTTCATCCTCAACTCGTACAGTAAATTTTTTTTCTCGAAAATTTCATTGTCTGGAGAGTTTCTGTGGCGACTATAGTCCTGTATGAGACAGTTGGTGCCCCACACAAAAGTTGGTGTGTGAAATCAACACTGTCTAATGGGGCTACACCTTTATGTACCCAAATTGCTTGATATGTTTTTTTCACATAAAGAGATCTTAACTTTTTATCTAGCTATTAATATTGGGAAGGCCTTCCACCTTCCACCATTCTATGTCATTGTGTCTCTGTTTCAGTGGTATGGAGCTTGACAATCTGAAGGATGATCTTTTAGGAGGCAGATTCAAGGAGCCTTTAGTTTTTTGTAACACAATAAATGGTTGGCCAGCCTCCAAGTGGTCTTTACAGTCACTGGCTGCAGATCTGGGTAGCAAGAAATTAAGCTTCCGGGTTGGAAAGCTTGGCATACATGGTTAGTCAATGTTTTTCATTGTTATACACTAGTGTCGGACTTTCGTAAAATTTATATATGAAAAGTATTATTTAATATTTAGGAGGCAGCCTCAAGGTAATTTCCACAAACAGAGACTTTTTGTGACCAGGGATGAACACATGAGGTTAGCAGAATAAACCATAATGATAGCCCTGTGTATGGAGACACTCATTTACACATACCTGTACTTGTAATAGAATCTATATCTATACTTATATTCTTTTTACGCCTTATTATGATGCACATGAAAGTATATTTCGTTGACTGATTGAATCGATGTGAAGACAATTATTGCAGAAATATGCAGATAATGACACCAGGTTAGTCAACAGTGGTATAGCTTTTATATCAATTATTGTCTGGGTGGAATATTTTGCGATCAATGTAAGTTAATTACCGGGTACTACTACGTAGACATGTTATCACATATTATTACTGGTAATATAAAAATTGCTTTTTTTTAACTGTGTGAGAATGGTGACATTTGTTGCAGATGTTCAGTGGGAGACGGACTGCCAATATGTAGAAGCCACTTTAGGTGAATTTGCTCAGTGGGAAGAAGAAACATGTGGCTGGGAAAATCCCTTGTCTCAGTACAGCAGAGATGCTCACTGGCTGTATGCGGACTACAAATACATGAAAGATGTCTTTCACGATCACCCACAGCAACAGAAGGTAGGATAACAGTGGTAATTAAGTGCCGACCGTTCAATGTATTTTAGTGTACGGGAGAGGCGATGTGGTGCAGTCCAGCTCGCGACCCCCTAACATAGAGTCAGTCACGCCACATAGTCAGCAGAAGGGAGATCCCTCTAGGCCGCTAAGTATGGTTTGACCCACAGTTACGGAATGAATTAATGCACCATTTAAGCACTAATCTTCGACTTCGTGCAGCAATTACCAGAAATATAGTTCTGGCGAATTTTGTTATGATATAGTTAATTATGCATATCTTTACCTTTTTTATGTTGCCTTATATGTTTCATGTACACTGTTGTTTTTCGCAGAGTGTGCAGTGGTCGGCCTTCGGGTTTGTGGGGCGCGATGGCGCTGACAGCACGATGTGGCTGGGCAGCCCGGGGGCCTACACCGTGGGACATTATGACACGTACGGGTGCAACCTCGTGGCGCAAATCTACGGCAGGTACGGTGTCGTTATGACTGTAATGGGTTACGGCCGGTACGGTGTCGTTATGACTGTAATGGGTTACGGCCGGTACGGTGTCGTTATGATTGTAATGGGTTACGGCAGGTACGGTGTCGTTATGATTGTAATGGGTTACGGCAGGTACGGTGTCGTTATGATTGTAATGGGTTACGGCAGGTACGGTGTCGTTATGACTGTAATGGGTTACGGCCGGTACGGTGTCGTTATGACTGTAATGGGTTACGGCCGGTACGGTGTCGTTATGATTGTAATGGGTTACGGCAGGTACGGTGTCGTTATGACTGTAATGGGTTACGGCCGGTTCGGTGTCGTTATGATTGTAATGGGTTACGGCCGGTACGGTATCGTTAAGATTGTAATGGGTTACGGCCGGTACGGTGTCGTTATGATTGTCATGGATTACGGCCGGTACGGTGTCGTTATGATTGTAATGGGTTACGGCCGGTACGGTGTCGTTATGATTGTAATGGGTTACGGCCGGTACGGTGTCGTTATGACTAATGGGTTACGGCCGTTACGGTGTCGTTATGATTGTAATGGGTTACGGCCGGTACGGTGTCGTTATGATTGTAATGGGTTACGGCAGGTACGGTGTCGTTATGATTGTAGGGGGTTTGGGCAAGGTCTGCGGCTTTTCCGCAATGCTATAATGTAGATAAATGATAATCTTAATGAGTGACTAAATGCCATAAGACGTCGTAGGCATAGATTTATTCTTACTTACAATGTCATCGGCCCATAGCTCAAAGGAAACGGTGTGAGTGACCGATACGTTCTGCCGAACTCAAACAAGGAATGGATTGCATGATATAGAAAAATTGCCGCGTTGATTTTAATGCGGTTGCTGGTGTAGCTCATTCATAGTTGAACGAAGTAAGCTACAGAAGATTTACCTGGTACATCAAGTGATGTTCTTAGATTAATCGGTGGAAAAACCAAAGCAAATCTGATTCGTTTTTGAGTAATTCTGTACCATTCGTCCCACAACAATTAGGCAATTGTTGCGTCCTACGTATCTTTCTTCTACCAACTTTCTAAATCAAGTTTATTAGTTAGAACAGGGAAATTCCATAATGCTACTTTATGTATCTCGCTACGAATTCATAACGATAAGCTGGCTCGCCCGCAGCTTGTTCCACGGCAATAAAACAGAACACAATGTATGGAATAGGAAAGGGCAAATTTATTGCCGAGTGAGAAAGGCACTACATGGCATACACATTGTCAAATTAATTAAATAAAAGTGGCAGAAGACTTCTCCAGTAAGTGGCGTGACAATTCGCCAGTAATCACCAATAAACATGAACAGACCTCGTGACCCTATTAAGGGTTCGCGTAACCAATTGCCATGTACATAGGTGAAATATATCACCCTGTACGTGGGCGGAACACATCGCCAATCTCACATTGAGTGAACCAACAATACAGGGAATATCTTTCTTTATATACTGACATCATCATTTCGAGTGAGGCATAGTATGAAAGGCCATAGAAACGTCAACATCAAGGCCGAGTCCGGCGCATTGACACGTTAGACCATTATTATTTCCCAGTATTTCTAGTCTTGGTCATATATATATATATATATACGTGCTTATGGCGCGGGCCAGGCCGGTGAGCCTCTCTGCTATTTTAGTAGAGGTCACTAAGTGCTCTGTCCACGTGTCGCCATGGCGCCGCATTTATCCCTGGTTTCCGGTACTTACTTTCAGGAAGCGGTGGGTGCTCTTCCCGCCATCTCAAGGTGACCTTTTGTACCCGACCCGCGTCCCCTACGAGGAGTCGTCTGTCTTCAGCAAAGTACACGTCATGACCCCTGACCTTGAGCGCTGGCCCAAGGTGAAGGTCAGCAGCCAATGTGTCCTCGTAGACTGTCCCAGATCTGTAGCTACGGGTATTAGTGACGACTTCAGTCTTGGGTGACTATCTGGTGTATATATCATCTACGTGTATTAGTGACGGCTTCAGTCTTGGGTGGCAATCTGGTGTATATATCATCTACGTGTATTAGTGACAGCTTCAGTCGTGGGTGGCTATCTGGTGTATATATCATCTACGTGTATTAGTGACAGATTCAGTCTTGGGTGGCTATCTGGTGTATATAGGATCTACGTGTATTAGTGAGGACTTCAGTCTTGGGTGGCTATCTGGTGTATATATCATCTGCGTTTATTAGTGACGGCTTCAGTCTTGGGTGGCTATCTGGTGTATATATCATCTACGTGTATTAGTGACGGCTTCAACCTGGGGTGGCTATCTGGTGTATATATCATCTACGTGTATTAGTGACGGCTTCAGTCTTGGGTGGCTATCTGGTGTATATATCATCTACGTGTATTAGTGATTCCTTCAATCTTGGGTGACTATCTGGTGTATATATCATCTACGTGTATTAGTAACAGCTTCAGTTACAGTCCTATCGACTCTTGTGTTTGTAACTGTCGATGTCGACTGTTGCAGAGGTCGACACCGTACGTTGTGACCCTTGACCCGGGAGAAGTCTTGTTCGTCCCCCGCCACTGGTGGCACTTTGTGGAAAACCTGGAGACATCATGCAGCGTGAACACCTGGCTGGAGCTGGTCAGTACCCCCCCCCCCCCCACACACCACCATGTCACCCCAACCCCTGGCTGGAGCTGGTCAGTACCCCCCCCCCACACCACCATGTCACCCCAACACCTGGCTGGAGCTGGTCAGTACCCCCCCCCCCCACACACCACCATGTCACCCCAACACCTGGCTGGAGCTGGTCAGTACCCCCCCCCCCCCACACACCACCATGTCACCCCAACACCTGGCTGGAGCTGGTCAGTACCCTCCCCCACACACCACCATGTCACCCCAACACCTGGCTGGAGCTGGTCAGTACCCCCCCCCCCACACCACCATGTCACCCCAACCTGGCTGGAGCTGGTCAGTACCTCCCCCCCCCACACCACCATGTCACCCCAACACCTGGCTGGAGCTGGTCAGTCCCCCCCCACACCACCATGTCACCCCAACCCCTGGCTGGAGCTGGTCAGTACCCCCCCCCACCATGTCACCCCAACCCCTGGCTGGAGCTGGTCAGTACCCCCTCCCCCCCACCATGTCCCCCTAACCCCTGGCTGGAGCTGGTCAGTACCCCCCCCCCCACCACCATGTCACCCCAACACCTGGCTGGAGCTGGTCAGTACCTCCCCCCCCACCCCACCATGTCGCCCCAACCCCTGGCTGGAGCTGGTCAGTACCCCCCCCCACACCACCATGTCACCCCAACACCTGGCTGGAGCTGGTCAGTCCCCCCCCCACACCACCATGTCACCCCAACCCCTGACTGGAGCTGGTCAGTACCCCCCCCCCCCCCCACACCACCATGTCACCCCAACCTGGCTGGAGCTGGTCAGTACCCCCCCCCCCCACACACCACCATGTCACCCCAACACCTGGCTGGAGCTGGTCAGTCCCCCCCCCACACCACCATGTCACCCCAACCCCTGGCTGGAGCTGGTCAGTACCCCCCCCCCCCACCATGTCACCCCAACACCTGGCTGGAGCTGGTCAGTACCTCCCCCCCCCACCCCACCATGTCGCCCCAACCCCTGGCTGGAGCTGGTCAGAACCCCCCCCCCCGCCCCCCCCACACCACCATGTCACCCCAACACCTGGCTGGAGCTGGTCAGTCCCCCCCCCCACACCACCATGTCACCCCAACCCCTGGCTGGAGCTGGTCAGTACCCCCCCCCCACACCACCATGTCACCCCAACCTGGCTGGAGCTGGTCAGTACCCCCCCCCCCCACACACCACCATGTCACCCCAACACCTGGCTGGAGCTGGTCAGTACCCCCCCCCCCCCCCCCCACACCACCATGTCACCCCAACCTGGCTGGAGCTGGTCAGTACCCCCCCTCCCCCCACACCACCATGTCACCCCAACCTGGCTGGAGCTGGTCAGTCCCCCCCCCCACACCACCATGTTACCCCAACCCCTGGCTGGAGCTGGTCAGTACCCCCCCCCACCCCACCATGTCACCCCAACACCTGGCTGGAGCTGGTCAGTCCCCCCCCCCACACCACCATGTCACCCCAACCCCTGGCTGGAGCTGGTCAGTACCCCCCCTCCCCCCACACCACCATGTCACCCCAACCTGGCTGGAGCTGGTCAGTCCCCCCCCCCACACCACCATGTTACCCCAACCCCTGGCTGGAGCTGGTCAGTACCCCCCCCCCACCCCACCATGTCACCTCAACACCTGGCTGGAGCTGGTCAGTACCCCCCCCCACCCACACACCACCATGTCACCCCAACACCTGGCTGGAGCTGGTCAGTACCCCCCCCCCCCACCCCACCATGTCACCTCAACACCTGGCTGGAGCTGGTCAGTACCCCCCCCCCCCACACACCACCATGTCACCCCAACACCTGGCTGGAGCTGGTCAGTACCCCCCCCCCCACCCCACCATGTCACCTCAACACCTGGCTGGAGCTGGTCAGTACCCCCCCCCCCCCCCACACACCACCATGTCACCCCAACACCTGGCTGGAGCTGGTCAGTACCCCCCCCCCCACCCCACCATGTCACCCCAACCTCTGGCTGGAGCTGGTCAGTACCCCCACACCACACCACCATGTCACCCCAAACCGTGGCTGGAGCTGGTCAGTACCCCACCGCCCTCCCCACCCCCACACCACCATGTCGCCCCAACCCCTGGCTGGAGCTGGTCAGTACCCCCCCCTCCCACACCACCATGTCACCCCAACCCCTGGCTGGAGCTGGTCAGTACTTTCCCAACCGCTCCCCACCCCTTCTCCACACCGTCATGCCACCGCCACCCCTGACTAGTGCTGGTCAGTACCCCCCCCCCCCCCCCACACACCACCATGTCACCCCCACACCTGGCTAGAGCTGGTCAGTACCCCCCTCCCACACCACCATGCCACCCCCACCTGGCTAGTGCTGGTCAGTACCCCCCCCCCCCCCACACCACCATGTCACCCCAACACCTGGCTAGAGCTGGTCAGTACCCCCCTCCCACACCACCATGCCACTCCCACCTGGCTAGTGCTGGTTAGTATTCCCCCTCCCCACACCACGGTGCAACCGCCACCTGGCTGGATCTAGTCAGTACCCCCCCCCCCCCCTCTCTCCCCATGCCACCCGCACCTGGCTGGGGCTGGTCAGTCCCCCCCCTCCCCACCTGGCTGGAGCTGGTCAGTATCCCCCCCTCCCCACACCACCATGCCACCCCCACCTGGCTGGAGCTAGTCAGTATCCCCCCTCCCCACACCACCATTCCTTCCCCTATCCCTGTCTAGAGGACATGGAGACGGTTCACTGTATGTTGTCTGGTGTATCTGCAGGACATAGAGACGGCTAACTGTATGTTGTCTGATGTATCTGCAGGACATAGAAACGGTTCCCTGTATGTTGTCTGGTGTATCTGCAGGACATAGAGACGGCTAACTGTATGTTGTCTGGTGTATCTGCAGGCCGCCGACGAAGGGGAGCGGGTGCGGGAGGCAGTGGCCCGTCTCCTGGCCTTCTCAGTTATGGCGCCTGCCGAGGGGACCAGATGGCTTAACCCCACTGAGGTCAGTACGCCATCTGTAATGCTATCACCGGAAAGGCGCTCAAATGTATCCTAATGCTTCGGCCAGTGAGGCAAGTTAATGGAAAAATATAGGACAAAACAGAAAGTGGTTATTTGATTTCTTGCAAATATGTTATTTTTAACAGTTAGAAGAGGTATAAATTTGGCCCCAAGCGATATCAAGTGGGTCGTGAGAACGGAAAGACCTTGCCCGGAACGTACAATACCTTTGTGGATTTTTTTGTTAATTAAAGTTTAAGTCTAGTCTGTCTACATTATACCTGTATATCGGCGCGAGTTTAAGAGATGTTTAGCCCTCCCAAGCCGCTAAGGGCCAACCTGTAGATACTTGCACCATTTGATCTTAACACTTTCGACCCGCCACTTTAAGGTTTAGAATATGTGTTCATATTTACAAAGGTTTAGGTAGTTCACTCC
>OZ025248.1:68293265-68460768 GCA_964019135.1 Arenicola marina
CTAACCCCTGGCTGGAGCTGGTCAGTACCCCCCCGCCCCCCCCCCCACCATGTCACCCCAACACCTGGCTGAAGCTGGTCAGTACCTCCCCCCCCCACCCCACCATGTCGCCCCAACCCCTGGCTGGAGCTGGTCAGTACCCCCCCCCACCCCACCATATCACCTCAACACCTGGCTGGAGCTGGTCAGTACCACCACACCACACCACCATGTCACCCCAACCTCTGGCTGGAGCTGGTCAGTACCCCCACACCACACCACCATGTCACCCCAACCGTGGCTGGAGCTGGTCAGTACCCCACCGCCCTCCCCACCCCCACACCACCATGTCGCCCCAACCCCTGGCTGGAGCTGGTCAGTACCCCCCCCCCCCCACACAACCATGTCACCCCAACCCTGGCTGGAGCTGGTCAGTACTTTCCCAACCGCTCCCCACCCTTCTCCACACCGTCATGCCACCGCCACCCCTGACTAGTGCTGGTCAGTACCCCCCCCCACACACCACCATGTCACCCCAACACCTGGCTAGAGCTGGTCAGTCCCCCCCCCCCCACACCACCATGTCACCCCAACACCTGGCTAGAGCTGGTCAGTACCCCCCTCCCACACCACCATGCCACCCCCACCTGGCTAGTGCTGGTCAGTATTCCCCCTCCCCACACCACGGTGCAACCGCCACCTGGCTGGATCTAGTCAGTACCCCCCCCCTCTCTCCCCATGCCACCCGCACCTGGCTGGGGCTGGTCAGTCCCCCCCTCCCCACCTGGCTGGAGCTGGTCAGTATCCCCCCCTCCCCACACCACCATGCCACCCCCACCTGGCTGGAGCTAGTCAGTATCCCCCCTCCCCACACCACCATTCCTTCCCCTATCCCTGTCTAGAGGACATGGAGACGGTTCACTGTATGTTGTCTGGTGTATCTACAGGACATAGAGACGGTTCACTGTATGTTGTCTGGTGTATCTGCAGGACATAGAGACGGCTAACTGTATGTTGTCTGGTGTATCTGCAGGACATAGAGACGGTTCACTGTATGTTGTCTGGTGTATCTGCAGGACATAGAGACGGCTAACTGTATGTTGTCTGGTGTATCTGCAGGCCGCCGACGAAGGGGAGCGGGTGCGGGAGGCAGTGGCCCGTCTCCTGGCCTTCTCAGTTATGGCGCCCGCCGAGGGGACCAGATGGCTTAACCCCACTGAGGTCAGTACGCCATCTGTAATGCTATCACCGGAAAGGCGCTCAAATTTATCCTAATGCTTCGGCCAGTGAGGCAAGTTAATGGAAAAATATAGGACAAAACAGAAAGTGGTTATTTGATTTCTTGCAAATATGTTATTTTTAACAGTTAGAAGAGGTATAAATTTGGCCCCAAGCGATATCAAGTGGGTCGTGAGAACGGAAAGACCTTGCCCGGAACGTACAATACCTTTGTGGATTTTTTTGTTAATTAAAGTTTAAGTCTAGTCTGTCTACATTATACCTGTATATCGGCGCGAGTTTAAGAGATGTTGAGCCCTCCCAAGCCACTAAGGGCCAACCTGTAGATACTTGCACCATTTGATCTTAACACTTTCAACCCGCCATTTTAAGGTTTAGAATATGTGTTCATATTTACAAAGGTTTAGGTAGTTCACTCCTCTCCAGATATATATGGGCACATTTTGTAGTTTCAGAAAAGCTGAAGAGATAACATTTCACGCCGGTCTTCATTCTCGGGCAAATGAACGACGTTGTAACACGTTATGTCCTGCATCCGTTGTAACGAGTTTTAGCGTTATGTTTTACCCATGTCTGACCGCCGTGGTTTCCGGCCGTAGGTGCCCAGCTCGGCGGAGACGAGCCTCACGTATCTGTCGAGAGCCTTGGCGGCCTTAAAGACTGGTACCGCGCCGCCTATAGCGAGACAGAAAGAAGAGCCTCCACCGGAAGTGACCTCTGCCCCGCAGTCACGTGACAGTCATAAGGGGGATCACCTCCCTGTCGGAACCGAGGTCAAGGTTCAAGAAACAAATTGTACCAGGAGTGCCTTCGGCGAATCCCCGGTTGGATTCGAAGAAAGCTTCGTCGCGCATAGAGCGCCACCTACGTTGCCGGCGACGGAGAGTGAAACTGACATGGTGGCTGGTTCCCCGGTCAAGCGAGGGCGGCACGAGTCATCCGCCCGGGTACATTTTATCGACCTCCGCGGTGGTGGAACAGCTTACCGCCTTCAGCCCATGGAGTTTAACTTTTTTCTCTCCAATATGTCCTCGAGTCAGAGTTCGTGTCCTGTTACTCGCCGAAGTCACGTGACTTCTCCCGATCCCACAACGATAAATCAGCATTCGGAAACTGCGACCTCTGCGCAGACAGCTGGTGTGGATGGTAAGGTCGAGGGAGGACGAGAACAGGTGTCTGATGGTGAGTCCCGGTCACCAGATCCAGATGGCTCGCCCCCGATGGGGGTGTCGAGGGAGAGTCTGCTGGACTGCGTCCTGCATCCCGACGTCATTCGTCTCATCGCTGACAAAGTCATCGACAAATATCGACTGGAATAAAACGTTCAAAATGGCACATAACGCTGCGTGTTGAGGTTTAACCTGATAACTTGATAAGGCTTGTAATTGTGGGTATACGGAAATGCGGGAGGTGGGTTGGGGTGGGGCTTGTACAATAGTCATGAAATCAATATTTGCTTAGGCTGTCTTGGCTCCGACCTCGACAGAACGAGAGGGAGGACGGGGGGGGGGGAGGTGTTTGTGTTGCTAACACCGTTTAAGCCGGTCCGATAATCTTGCTACCGGGGGGTGGGGGGGGGAGGTTAACAAAACATTAGGGTAGTACAGCGCATAATAGTATGCATAAAAAAAGTGGCATCCTCGCCAAAAAAACCACGTGGGGAGGTGGATTGTCCACTGGCTCCAATGGGTTGTTTTCGTTAGCGGGGTGAGGGGGTGACGTTATGTTGGAGGAACGATGGGCTAGAAGGTTGCGGGAGGAGTTTTAGTAACTTAACAAGAGGGGGAGTGTACCTGAAATTTCCTGGAATGAACTAGGCGAATGCGTCAAATATAGAGGGCAAAGTGTGTGGGGAGGGGTAAAGGTGGTGTTTAGCACCCGCTAACTGTAGAATGTTCTGTCGAGTGGGTGGAATGACCCCGGAATACAGTTCGTGGGAACTTACACGCCTGGTATTCCTCTTTGACCGATATTTTGAATCAAAAGGCATCACCTGTACTCTGTGTGGTATGCTCTCCGCTACTAAGTAAAAGGAGAAACTGGTCTTCCGCGAAAGGTGCCCGTTTTTTTTAATTACCGGACGCCCGAAACGCGCTCGCATATGGCAGATATCTTACTACTGAGATGTATTTCTTGGCCATATCCTGGTGATTATTGGCAGGTGCTGGCGGGCAACTGTTCTGCTGATTTCTAGGCGTTTCTAGGGCGGCCCGGTAGCTCAGTGGGCTAGAGCGCTCGCATTGAGTGCTCTGGCCACCTGAGAGCCTAACGGCACGTGGATCGATGGTTCGCGCCCCGCTGTGGCCATGTCTGTGCGGCCGCAGGATAAAAATCCCATGTCCTTCTTCGCAAAGAGTAGGGGGTTACCCCCGGGGACATGGCTCCACTTTCCCTTCCTTCTCCCATTGGCGCGATATGACCAACAGTGGTTAAAGCGTCCTGAATATAGAACCAACAACCACCTAGGCGTTTCTCTGGCCCAATACAGACTGGCGGTACATACAGGTAGCAGCGAGTGCTGGCGTATACCACCCCAGCAGGCGTGAGGCTGCCTTTCGAAGCGGGTTAGGCCTATATAATAACGAGTGAGTAGGTAATATTTGGACAGCGAATGCCACTGCTTGCGTGGTGGCTAAGAAGATTAAAAAGCATGATATGTAAAACGTTGCGGGTCTTTATTTGTTGAATCGCTATTGGGAAGGTATGTGTGTGTTGGGGGGGGGGGGGTGGACGGGGGGGGGGTGTAGAGCGACAGGTTATTGGACGGGGACCGCTTTCAAACAGTCTGCTTATCCATTAAAAGAGATTGAAAGGGCTCTATTGAAGCGGAACATGGGGCTGTGAATGGTTAAGGAGTGTCCGTGGCTGAGGGGTCGGTATTATAGGACTCTCGGCGATAAACTTACCGATTGTGTCACCGGAGAGTATTGCGCGACTCTTGCTTTTTCACAGTCCCTTGGGTACATGGCAGTATGCTTGCTTCACCGCCTTCAATCGCCTGAAATGTGCGTTGGGTTTGGTGATTTATCTCTGACTTGTGACAATAAGTATTAATATCAAATCCTGACCAGTCGGAGAAGAGGATATTGACTTAGGAAATATACACCCACCGACACCTCTCTATCTTCCTCCACGTTAGTTTGGTTGCTAGGCGTGGTTGACAACATGACTGTTGGTATTACTGCTTTCCGCATTCCTTGACAACCATCATTGAACCTGCGCGAGCGCCCTCTGTCGGGATGGGTAGCGCCGCCAGTAGTGACGTCACGCGTCGCGACCGTCATGTGACGTTTGCTGACGACACTTCCGGTCGTGACGTCACGGAGGGCGAGCGGCCAGGGCGTCTCCACTCTTATCCGGAAGACACGGAGGACTCGTATACTGATCGCCGAGACTCTCGTCAGGATACGAGAGTCTCGCTCGGCTACCGTATCCAGATGGAAGCCAAGAGGCACCACCCGGAATACTTCATGAGAAAGGTCGGTGAAGAGAGTGCAGACCGAGGTCAAGGTCGCGTCACTGATGGCAGGGTGGTGAGGGAGGTGCGTGACAGTGCGCTACGACCCGGGGAGGGGGTGGAAGGGGTTGGGGGGCGGGCGAGACGCCCCAAGGTGCCCCGTCCCGCCATGTCGGCGGAACTCTGGGAGGGGGAGGAGGGGGAGGGGTGGGGTACGCCGGGTGGCTCGCGTGACGCTCGGACGCTGAGTGAGCTGAACAGCAGCGCTAATACCCTAAGTACCCGGATTGAAAGCACGAGTGACGTCAGCTCTACCATTGTCCGTGCGCCGGGATACGCCGCTTACAAAAAACGGGCTCTTCCATCTGGCGGACGCACCACCCTGCCCAATACCCGGCGTCGGCAGGCAGCGCCGGCACGTGGCACCCCGGTGACCTCTGGGGGTCTGAGACCGAGGGCGCGGACTCCAAGGCGACAGGGGGTGCCGGGGGCACGCACGCCAGGGCGACGGTGGGTGTTGGGGGTGGGGGCGAACTATGACAAGCTGGTGGAGGACCGTCCCTCTAATACCCGGCAGCAGGCGGCAGTCATTAGTTACCGTGGATCTCAGTGTAGTCCGGATCCGAACGATGCCATGGTGCCCGGATTCCCCGGTGGATCCGGGGACTCTGCGCGGGCTCGGCATATCCTGCCCATTCCGGATCAGCCTGGTGGCGCCCAGGAACCTCAGCTCCCGTCCTACACTGAGTGGATGCCGGTCCCGGAAGTGAACGATCCCAGAGCCGAGTTGACCCCGAAGAGCCGACAATCCGGAAGAGATACAGCTCCGGACATATCTGGAAGGGACGTCCGGGGAACTCTGGAGACGACTGGCGACCCGGATGGTGGTAGCTCTGGTGACGAGGGGAGCCATGGGCCGGGGACCGGGGATAATGAGATGGACAACAGCCGCTGGGTCGACACTCCCGAGCCGAGCATGGATGCAGTCCCAGTGCTGACGCCTAGTGGTGAAGACTTATCTGCCCAGCGTGAGGGATCCGGGAGTGTCGGCCCAGACAGCGGCGGGGCTGGCAGACATATGCCGACCCACGCCGAGAGTCCTCCCCCTAGGGCGTCGGGAAACCCCATCCAAGCGCGGAGCAGCCCCCTGACTGCGCATGCGCCTTCATTGTCCGGCCAAATCGACGGGACTTCGGACGCCGGGGAAAGCCCTGCATTGCTGATGATGACGTCACGGCGTCTTCGGGCCGTGGACCTCCCCAGTGGCACCATTGTGGACAACCCGGTGTGACGTCGTTGGTGATGGTTATGACGTCATCATCATTTATACTATGATTGAGGTTCCTTTAGCGGTGGGTCTCACTCGTGACGTCACAGAGAGATTTAACCATCGCCGCCATAGTGAAAAAAACAAAATGTCTTATTAATTAACTATTAAATTATGCCTCATAGTTTATACATTGAATTTAAGTGTTTGTTACATGTCATGGAATTTAACAGATGTCAAAATAAGAACGTCTTTATAGGATTTGCACTTGACAGATTTTTGAATGTTCAAAATTGCTCTCTCGACAATTAAACTGGCGTCAACGGGAATAATGTCAGTAATTTGGTCATTTTTTGTAATTTTGTCATTTTTTGTCATTTTTTGTCATTTTTGGTCATTTGGTCATTGCAAAAGAAGCGACAGGCGACCTAATGTTGGCTCTGTGTATTGCATAAGTAGAGTCGGTTTCTTTGGAGCGTCAGTGTTATTGTGCCCCCCCCCGCTCCAATCAGTGTTATTGTGCCCCCCCCCCCTCTCCAATCAGCCATTGATGTAATAGACAACTTTATTGACAACCAGCAAGTGTTAAATTTGCTGTTTCACTAGTCCATAGCTAAATGACAGCCTTGCCCATGGGGTAGGGGAGAGTGGGGGGGGGGGGGGGGGGGGACTTCCCTTGGTCGATAGCATCTGGTATGTGCCGCGGAAAAGACGTCCAGGATTTCTGACTGAAATCCGTAATTTCTCTCTTTAAAAACATGACCATTTTGTGCCGTTTGCTGAACCATAACACGATCCGTAGAAGTGATTTTAGCCATTACAAAGCACCCACTCCCCTTCTGTGAAAACAATTCTTTTGAGTTACAAAACGTTTTTGTGAAAATCTCACCGACTTGTTGTCACGGCTTGTTCTCTCCTGGCCAGTGCACACTTTACTGCCCCTTTACAGACACCAAGCCGCCCCCCCCCCACCTCACCCCCTCTCGGCCGGGCAGTCAGGTGAGCTTTCCGCATCTTAAAATATAAATTTTTATTACACGGAGCTTGATTCAAGTTTCACTATTTCATGGATAAGTGACTAGGATAACCTTTGCATGGTGAAGATGCACGACTTCTCCACTCAGGTAACACGCGCAGAGATATCAGTCTCAGTCCTCACTCTCCTACTCCGCCGCTTGGTGGCGCTCCGATCGAAATGTCCGCCTACACTCTCACGCTCCGCCGCATGGTGACGCTCTGATGTTGCAAGGGGCGAGTTGATGTCAGAACCACGCGTTTAGTACAGATATTACGATACTGGATAACAGTGTCACAGATTGACGAGTCAAGGCATGTCAGAATGATATATCTCTTATTACGTGAAGAGGCTGAAAACAGTAAAACCAATTGGGTTTCCAAGGTCCGTGACACACTATATTCGCTTGGTTTGAGGGACGCATGGCTGTGGCACAGTGTAGCTGATCCCACTTACTTTATTTCAATTGCCAAGCAACGTATATATGACTGTTTCTTTCAAAATAAGTTAGCCGGACTATCATTGTTATCTCGCGGGTCTAAATGTATTGAATATAGCAGTTTATCGTGCCAGGCAGGCTATCTTGATAAGGTGCAGACAAACCGTTTTATGTATGCACTAACGAAACTGCACACTTTTAGTCATCGACTAAAAATAGAAGCGGGAAGGTGGCATAAGCCCAGGGCAATCCCTGTCGAAGAGAGAACGTGTCCCAGGTGTAATGTCCTCGAGAACGAGCATCATTTTTTGTTAGAGTGTCCGCTGTATGGCGAATTAAGAGGCATAATCTTACCAAAATATTATTGGCAAAGACCTGACCATACGAAATGTATATCCCTTAGGACGACGCCAAATTCAACAGTAATAAATAAACTAGCAGAATTAGCATACAGGGCGTTTGAACTACTAAGAGATATAACTGAATAAGATTGTACTGTGTGCCATGTATGTTTACTGTCAACACGAGGGCCTCGGGCCTATAGGGCTATTCAGTTCTCGCGATCGGGCCGCGAGACTTCAATTTTGGGGACAAACAAACACACGTGCTCCATGTTGAACTATAGGCAGCTATAAGTCAATTTCTTTCCAGGTTTATTCTAAAGACTATTTCACTAAACATGGCTATGGGAGATAGACGTTAAAATATTTGGAGGCGATGGAGCGCAGAACTTTCGGAATATACAAGGTAAAATCCGTCTTCACAACACTCGAAAGCTAAAAATAGCGTTCTAAATTTAGCCCTGCACCCGGGCTTTCGCGAGTTCTCCAAACTGCGAGTGACGTCACAGAGTTTCACGTGTCTCCGCGGTAACAAAAATGGCGAGAGCAAGTGATCGATTCAACCATTCCGCTGTCAAAATGTGCAGTACATGGAGTAACGACACACGGACGCGTCATTAAACCACATGGTAAAGATACAATAAGACCAGTAGTATGTTTTCGTATCACTTTTGGATCACGAGAAGACAAAGTTCTTCATTCTTTGTAAGTTTTCTGTTTGAAGCGTTGCGCCAACGTTGTCACTCGGGGAGAATCCATGTGACGTCATAATGTCTCGTATTCATAGGAAATGCAAAAACACGTTAGTTTCTCAGCCGTGTTGTCCCGTCGTAACAGATATTAGTCATTGTGGTGGCGCAAATGAATGAAATATATGTCGTCTATCCGTTTTGGGCAGCTATATTTCTTAAATATTCTTAATTATAGCGCTAGGCCTTCCGCAATGGACCACCCCTCGGCGCCTGGCTCTTGCGCAGATAGTCTGGTTCCCAGTCTCACTCTTTGCGTAACATACACGTCACGCTTACGTCACAGATAGTCAGGATACCAATGTGCGCAGAGATTCTAAACTCGTTCCGAACAGGTGCTTGGTTTGTTTGTCCCCAAAATGAGTAAACCGGAAGTCTAGGCGAACGAGACTTTATAGCCCTATTATTGAACTGAAATAAACCATTCCATCTGATCACAATCTTCGCCTACACTGTAACACTCCGCCGCATGGTGGAGCTCCGATCACATCTCCGCCCACACAGTCCCACTCCGCCGCATGGTGGCGCCCCGTTCGCAATCCCCGCCCACACTATAACACTCCGCCGCATGGTGGAGCTCCGATCGCAATCCCCGCCCACACAGTCCCACTCCGCCGCATGGTGGCGCCCCGTTTGCAATCCCCGCCCACACTATAACACTCCGCCGCATGGTGGAGCTCCGATCGCAATCCCCGCCCACACAGTCCCACTCCGCCGCATGGTGGCGCCCCGTTCGCAATCCCCGCCCACACTATAACACTCCGCCGCATGGTGGAGCTCCGATTGCAATCCCCGCCCACACAGTCCCACTCCGCCGCATGGTGGCGCCCCGTTCGCAATCCCCGCCTACACTATAACACTCCGCCGCATGGTGGAGCTCCGATCGCAATCCCCGCCCACACAGTCCCACTCCGCCGCATGGTGGCGCCCCGTTCGCAATCCCCGCCCACACTATAACACTCCGCCGCATGGTGGAGCTCCGATCGCAATCCCCGCCCACACAGTCCCACTCCGCCGCATGGTGGCGCCCCGTTCGCAATCCCCGCCCACACTATAACACTCCGCCGCATGGTGGAGCTCCGATCGCAATCCCCGCCCACACAGTCCCACTCCGCCGCATGGTGGCGCTCCGTTCGCAATCCCCGCCCACACTATAACATGCCGCTGCGTAGTGGCGCTGCGCAAAGGGAACTATAGAAAGCCAGCTTCTGACGATGGTTATTGTCGCCACGTCGTCTTGCTGTTGATATTCAATTTGTGTTGAAAAATCCTCCCTTGGCTATCGATTCGTTACACGGCGTAAATTTGAAGCTTCAGATTTTGTTGTTAACGGTATAATTATATTGTCACATCGCCCACGTAATACGCAAACATCGTTTATACTGCTTGCGATGTAACTCAATAACGCTCTGTTCGTAGATTTTTGGCACGTCACGACTGACATATGACACTTTGGGCGCATTTCTTTGGGCCAGGTTCGGTATCCCGCCAGGGACCCGCAACACGTGACCTATGTTCCTAAAGTCTCACATGCCAATTCAAGTTTCACTATTTCATGGATAAGTGAGTAGGATAACCTTTGCATGGGGAAGATGCACGACTTCTCCACTCAGGTAACACGCGCAGAGATATCAGTCTCAGTCCTCACTCTCCTACTCCGCCGCTTGGTACTGACTGGCGAGACTTCAGATTTTTGTCGAGTCAGGTTTGTCGGTCATGGCATGTATCCTGCCGCCCAATCCCTTGCAGACACAGGGTCTCAGCTAGCCTCGGCAGACTCATTCTGTTCCGCCGTTCCAGTCTGGGTTTTGTACGGGGACTTTTAAACAGAATAGACGCGTTTGGAAATTCTGAATTATCTGGAGGCACACTGGGACTGAGTATCATATTTTTGTATAGATTAATCTTTTAGCTATCAAATTCTTCCAAACAATCAAAAAGATTGTATCTGTATCTGTATCTGTGTCTGCAAGATGATTTACGAAGCACCAACGTCCGAACCGGGCGCCATACTTGTTTTTGGCGCGTGCTGGTGCCTGTGAATGCAGCCTGGTTCCCAAACTTTGAATTATCTGTGAGAGAGGGCGCTGCTATTGTCCTTAACTGCAAAGTGCCCGTCTGACAGCGCCATCTAGGGAAGAGTCGTAGGCTGGGAACCAAGTTGCATTCACCAGGTACCAGCATGTGCCAAAACAAATATGGCGCCCTGTTCGGATGTTGGTGGTCCGTAAAACGTCTTGCAAACACACATACAGGTGATCAATCTTTTTGATTGTTCGGAAGAATTTGATAGGTAAAAGATTGATCTATACAAAAATGTGATATTTAACCCCAGTGTGCCTCCAGATGATTCAGAATTTCCAAATGCGCCTATTGTGTCTAAGAGTCCCCGTGCGAAACCCAGGCTGGAACCGAGACCCAACTGCGGAACAGAGTGGGTCTCCCGAGGCTGGGTCTTAGCCTACCACGTGCCTATATTATTATGTTTTGCTCGTTTTTCTATTGAATACTCTGTTTACGTCTGCTTATTCCACCGACCATACCGTGTGGGTAGAGAAGGCGATCAGTATGAAGAGGTGGCGGGTCGGTGTGGGTAGCCGGGTGTGGGTGGCGCCGAGGGTCGGTGCGGAGAGCGGGGTGTGGGTGGGGGTGTGGGTCAGTGCGGGAGGCGGGGTGTGGGTGGCGCCGCGGGTCAGTGCGAAGAGCCAGGTGTGGGTGGCGCCGCGGGTCAGTGCGGGGAGCCGGGTGTGGGTGGGGCCGCGGGTCAGTGCGGGGAGCGGGGTGTGGGTGGCGCCGCGGGCCGGTGCGGGGAGCGGTGTGTGGGTGGCGCCGCGGGTCAGTGCGGGGAGCCAGGTGTGGGTGGCGCCGCGGGTCAGTGCGGGGAGCCGGGTGTGGGTGGCGCCGCGGGTCGGTACGGGGAGCCGGGTGTGGGTGGCGCCGCGGGTCAGTGCGGGAAGCGGGGTGTGGGTGGCGCCGCGGGTCGGTGCGGGAAGCGGTGTGTGGGTGGCGCCGCGGGTCAGTGCGGGAAGCGGTGTGTGGGTTTTGCAGTCTGGGTTTTGCACGGGGACTTTTAAACAGAATAGGCGCATTTGGAAATTCTGAATTATCTGGAGGCACACTGGGACTAAATATCATATTTTTGTATAGATTAATCTTTTAGCTATCAAATTCTTCCAAACAATCAAAAAGATTGATCATCTGTATCTGTGTCTGCAAGATGATTTACGAAGCACCAACGTCCGAACGGGGCGCCATACTTGTTTTTGGCGCGTGCTGGTGCCTGTGAATGCAGCCTGGTTCCCAAACTTTGAATTCTCTGTGAGAGAGGGCGCTGCTATTGTCCTTAACTGCAAAGTGCCCGTCTGACAGCGCCATCTAGGGAAGAGTCGTAGGCTGGGAACCAAGTTGCATTCACCCGGTACCAGCATGTGCCAAAACAAATATGGCGCCCTGTTCGGATGTTGGTGGTCCGTAAAACGTCTTGCAAACACACATACAGGTGATCAATCTTTTTGATTGTTCGGAAGAATTTGATAGGTAAAAGATTGATCTATACAAAAATGTGATATTTAACCCCAGTGTGCCTCCAGATGATTCAGAATTTCCAAATGCGCCTATTGTGTCTAAGAGTCCCCGTGCGAAACCCAGGCTGGAACCGAGACCCAACTGCGGAACAGAGTGGGTCTCCCGAGGCTAGGTCAGCCTACCACGTGCCTAGATTATGATGTTTTGCTCGTTTTTCTATTAAATACTCTGTTTACGTCTGCTTATTCCACCGACCATACCGTGTGGGTAGAGAAGGCGATCAGTATGAAGAGGCGACGGGTCGGTGTGGGGAGCCGGGTGTGGGTGGCGCCGCGGGTCAGTGCGGGGAGCGGGGTGTGGGTGGCGCCGAGGGTCGGTGCGGAGAGCGGGGTGTGGGTGGGGGTGTGGGTCAGTGCGGGGAGCGGGGTGTGGGTGGCGCCGCGGGTCGGTGCGGGGAGCCGGGTGTGGGTGGGGCCGCGGGTCAGTGCGGGGAGCGGGGTGTGGGTGGCGCCGCGGGTCAGTGCGGGGAGCCGGGTGTGGGTGGCGCCGCGGGTCGGTACGGGGAGCCGGGTGTGGGTGGCGTCGCGGGTCAGTGCGGGGAGCGGTGTGTGGGTGGCGCTGCGGGTCAGTGCGGGGAGCGGTGTGTGTGTGGCGCCGCGGGTCAGTGCGGGGAGCCGGTTGTGGGTGGCGCCGCGGGTCAGTGCGGGGAGCGGGGTGTGGGTGGCGCCGCGGGTCGGTGCGGGGAGCCGGGTGTGGGTGGCGCCGCGGGTCAGTGCGGGGAGCCGGGTGTGGGTGGCGCCGCGTGTCGGTGCGGGGAGCGGGGTGTGGGTGGCGCCGCGTGTCAGTGCGGGGAGCGGGGTGTGGGTGGGGGTGTGGGTGGGGCCGCGGGTCAGTGCGGGGAGCGGGGTGTGGGTGGGGGTGTGGGTGGTGCCGCGGGTCAGTGCGGGGAGCGGGGTGTGGGTGGGGGTGTGGGTAGTGCCGCGGGTCAGTGCGGGGCGCGGGGTGTGGGTGGGGGTCTGGGTGGCGCCGCGGGTCAGTGCGTGTAACGGGGTGTGGGTGGGGGTGTGGGTGGGGCCGCGGGTCAGTGCGGAGAGCGGGGTGTGGGTGGGGGTGTGAGTGGGGCCGCGGGTCAGTGCGGGGAGCGGGGTGTGGGTGGGAGTGTGGGTGGCGCCGCGGGTCAGTGCGGAGAGCGGGGTCTGGGTGGCGCCGCGGGCCAGTGCGGAGAGCGGGGTGTGGGTGGGGCCGCAGGTCAGTGCGGGGAGCGGGGGGTGGGTGGGGGTGTGGGCGGCGCCGCGGGTCAGTGCGTGTAGCGGGGTGTGGGTGGGGCTGTGGGTGGGGCCGCGGGTCAGTGCGGAGAGCGTGGTGGGGGTGTGGGTGGGGCCGCGGGTCAGTGCGGGGAGCGGGATGTGGGTGGGGGTGTGGGTGGCGCCGCGGGTCAGTGCGGAGAGCGGGGTGTGGTTGGGGGTGTGGCTGGGGCCGCGGGTCTGTGCGGGGAGCCGGGTGTGGTTGGCGCCGCGGGTCGGTGCGGGGAGCGGGGTGTGGGTGGTGCCGCGGGTCGGTGCGGGGAGCGGGGTGTGGGTGGCGCCGCGGGTCAGTGCGAGAAGCGGGGTGTGGGTGGCGCCGCGGGTCAGTGCGGGGAGCGGGATGTGGGTGGCGCCGCGGATCAGTGCGAGGAGCGGGGTGTGGGTGGCGCCGCGGGTCAGTGCGGGGAGCGGGGTGTGGGTGGCGCCGCGGGTCGGTGCGGGGAGCCGGGTGTGGGTGGCGCCGCGGGTCAGTGCGGGGAGCGGGGTGTGGGTGGCGCCGCGGGTCAGTGCGGGGAGCCGGGTGTGGGTGGCGCCGCGTGTCGGTGCGCGGAGCGGGGGGTGGGTGGCGCCGCGGGGCAGTGCCGGGAGCGGGGATTTGGTGGGGGTGGGGCCGCGGGTCAGTGCGGGGAGCGGGGTGTGGGTGGCGCCGCGAGTCGGTGCGGGGAGCCGGGTGTGGGTGGCGCCGCGTGTCGGTGCGGGGAGCGGGGTGTGGGTGGGGGTGTGGGTGGGGCCGCGGGTCAGTGCGGAGAGCGGGGTGTGGGTGGGGGTGTGGGTGGGGCCGCGGGTCAGTGCGGGGAGCGGGGTGTGGGTGGGAGTGTGGGTGGCGCCGCGGGTCAGTGCGGAGAGCAGGGTGTGGGTGGCGCCGCGGGTCAGTGCGGAGAGCGGGGTGTGGGTGGGGCCGCAGGTCAGTGCGGGGAGCGGGGTGTGGGTGGGGGTGTGGGCGGCGCCGCGGGTCAGTGCGTGTAGCGGGGTGTGGGTGGGGGGGTGGGTGGGGCCGCGGGTCAGTGCGGAGAGCGGGGTGGGGGTGTGGGTGGGGCCGCGGGTCAGTGCGGAGAGCGGGGTGGGGGTGTGGGTGGGGCCGCGGGTCAGTGCGGGGAGCGGGGTGTGGGTGGGGGTGTGGGTGGCGCCGCGGGTCAGTGCGGAGAGCGGGGTGTGGGTGGGGGTGTGGCTGGGGGTGTGGGTGGCGTCGCGGGTCAGTGCGGAGAGCGGGGTGTGGGTGGGGGTGTGGCTGGAGCCGCGGGTCAGTGCGGGGAGCCGGGTGTGGGTGGCGCCGCGGGTCGGTGCGGGGAGCGGGGTGTGGGTGGTGCCGGGGGTCGGTGCGGGGAGCGGGGTGTGGGTGGCGCCGCGGGTCAGTGCGGGGAGCGGGGTGTGGGTGGCGCCGCGGGTCAGTGCGGGGACCCGGGTGTGGGTGGCGCCGCGTGTCGGTGCGGGGAGCGGGGTGTGGGTGGCGCCGCGGGTCAGTGCCGAGAGCGGGGATTTGGTGGGGGTGGGGCCGTGGGTCAGTGCGGGGAGCGGGGTGTGGGTGGCGCCGCGGGTCGGTGCGGGGAGCCGGGTGTGGGTGGCGCCGCGTGTCGGTGCGGGGAGCGGGGTGTGGGTGGCGCCGCGGGTCAGTGCGGGGAGCGGGTTGTGGGTGGCGCCGCGGGTCGGTGCGGGGAGCGGGGTGTGGGTGGTGCCGGGGGTCGGTGCGGGGAGCGGGGTGTGGGTGGCGCCGCGGGTCAGTGCGAGAAGCGGGGTGTGGGTGGCGCCGCGGGTCAGTGCGGGGAGCGGGATGTGGGTGGCGCCGCGGGTCAGTGCGAGGAGCGGGGTGTGGGTGGCGCCGCGGGTCAGTGCGGGGAGCCGGGTGTGGGTCGCGCCGCGGGTCAGTGCGGGGAGCGGGGTGTGGGTGGCGCCGCGGGTCGGTGCGGGGAGCCGGGTGTGGGTCGCGCCGCGGGTCAGTGCGGGGAGCGGGGTGTGGGTGGCGCCGCGGGTCAGTGCGGGGAGCCGGGTGTGGGTGGCGCCGCGGGTCAGTGCGGGGAGCGAGTTGTGGGTGGCGCCGCGTGTCGGTGCGGGGAGCGTGGTGTGGGTGGCGCCGCGGTCAGTGCGGAGAGCGGGGTGTGGGTGGCGCCGCGGGTCAGTGCGGAGAGCGGGGTGTGGGTGGCGCCGCGGGTCAGTGCGGGGAGCGGGTTGTTGGTGGCGCCGCGGGTCAGTGCGGGGAGCGGGGTGTGGGTGGGGGTGTGGGTCAGTGCGGGGAGCCGGGTGTGGGTGGCGCCGCGGGTCAGTGCGGAGAGCGGGGTGTGGGTGGCGCCGCGGGTCAGTGCGGGGAGCGGGTTGTGGGTGGCGCCGCGGGTCAGTGCGGGGAGCGGGGTGTGGGTGGGGGTGTGGGTCAGTGCGGGGAGCGGGGTGTGGGTGGCGCCGCGGGTCAGTGCGGAGAGCAGGGTGTGGGTGGCGCCGCGGGTCAGTGCGGAGAGCGGGGTGTGGGTGGCGCCGCGGGTCAGTGCGGAGAGCGGGTTGTGGGTGGCGCCGCGGGTCAGTGCGGGGAGCGGGGTGTGGGTGGGGGTGTGGGTCAGTGCGGAGAGCGGGGTGTGGGTGGCGCCGCGGGTCAGTGCGGAGAGCGGGGTGTGGGTGGCGCCGCGGGTCAGTGCGGGGAGCGGGGTGTGGGTGGCGCGGCGGGTCAGTCCTGGCAGCGGGGTGTGGGTGGGGGTGTGGGTGGGGCCACGTGTTCTGCTGGTCACGTGTTGTCGATGTCGTGACACGTGTCGCCCTACATCCGAGTACCAGCCGAGCAGGTCAGTTGGGGTCATCGGGAAAAAGGGAAGCGCCACGCAGCAGAGATGACAGTCAGTAACAGTGTACACCGCAGGAGTATCGTGTGACATGCTAAAAAAGACTATCATCGTGGAAGGTTTGATTTCCACTTCTGTATTGGACCAGGTAACGATTGAGTCCTGTGCCTGTTAGTGTTCTGTGTATCTGTGTCTTTTACTTCGTGATGACATGGCACGCTCAAGCGCATGCGCACTGGGCTTGGCGAAGTGCTGAATTGGAGCGGGGTGTCGAGGGGTGGGGTGGGGCCGCGGGTCAGTGCGGGAGCGGGGTGTCGGGGTGTGGGTGGGGCCGTGGGTCAGTGCGTGTAGCGGGGTGTCAGGGTGTGGGTGGGGCCGCGGGTCAGTGTGGGGAGTGGGGTGTCGGGGTGTCGGGGTGTCGGGGTGTGGGTGGGGCCGCGGGTCAGTGCGGGGAGCGGGGATTTGGTGGGGGTGGGGCCGCGGGTCAGTGCGGGGAGCGGAGTGTGGGTGAGGGTGTGGGTCAGTGCGGAGAGCGGGGTGTGGGTGGCGCCGCGGGTCAGTGCGGAGAGCGGGGTGTGGGTGGCGCCGCGGGTTCGGGGTTTGGGTGGGGCCGTGGGTCAGTGCGGGGAGCGGGATGTTGGGGTGTGGGTGGGGCCGTGGGTCAGTGCGGGGATCGGGGTGTCGGGGTTTGGGTGGGGCCGTGGGTCAGTGCGGGGAGCGGGGTGTTGGCGTGTGGGTAGGGCCGTGGGTCAGTGCGGGGATCGGGGTGTCGGGGTTTGGGTGGGGCCGTGGGTCAGTGCGGGGAGCGGGGTGTTGGGGTGTGGGTGGGGCCGTGGGTCAGTGCGGGGATCGGGGTGTCGGGGTTTGGGTGGGGCCGTGGGTCAGTGCGGGGAGCGGGGTGTCGGGGTTTGGGTGGGGCCGTGGGTCAGGGCGGGGATCGGGGTGTCGGGGTTTGGGTGGGGCCGTGGGTCAGTGGGTCAGTGCGGGGAGCGGGGATCGGTGGGGGTGGGGCCACGGGTCAGTGCGGGGAGCGGGGATTTGGTGGGGGTGGGGCCGCGGGTCAGGGCGGGGAGCGTGGATTTGGTGGGGGTGGGGCCGCGGGTCAGTGCGGGAGCGGGGTGTCGGGGTGGGGTGGGGCCGCGGGTCAGTGCGTGTAGCGGGTGTCAGGGTGTGGGTGGCGCCGCGGGCCAGTGCGGGGTGTCGGGTTGTCGGGGTGGGGTGGGGCCGCGGGTCAGTGCGGGGAGCGGGGTGTCGGGGTGTGGGTGGGGCCGTGGGTCAGTGCGGGGATCGGGGTGTCGGGGTTTGGGTGATGCCGTGGGTCAGTGCGGGGAGCGGGGTGTTGGGGTGTGGGTGGGGCCCTGGGTCAGTGCGGGGATCGGGGTGTCGGGGTTTGGGTGGGGCCGTGGGTCAGTGCGGGGATCGGGGTGTCGGGGTTTGGGTGGGGCCGTGGGTCAGTGCGGGGAGCGGGGTGTTGGGGTGTGGGTGGGGCCGTGGGTCAGTGCGGGGATCGGGGTGTCGGGGTTTGGGTGGGGCCGTGGGTCAGTGCGGGGTGTCGGGGTTTGGGTCGGGCCGTGGGTCAGTGCGGGGTGTCGGGGTTTGGGTCGGGCCGTGGGTCAGTGCGGGGAGCGGGGTGTTGGGGTGTGGGTAGGGCCGCGGGTCAGTGCGGGGAGCGGGGTGTCGGGGTGTGGGTGGGGCCGTGGGTCAGTGCGGGGATCGGGGTGTCGGGGTTTGGGTGGGGCCGTGGGTCAGTGCGGGGAGCGGGGTGTCGGGGTTTGGGTGGGGCCGTGGGTCAGTGCGGGGAGCGGGGTGTTGGGGTGTGGGTGGGGCCGTGGGTCAGTGCGGGGATCGAGGTGTCGGGGTTTGGGTGGGGCCGTGGGTCAGTGCGGGGAGCGGGGTGTCGGGGTTTGGGTGGGGCCGTGGGTCAGTGCGGGGAGCGGGGTGTTGGGGTGTGGGTAGGGCCGCGGGTCAGTGCGGGGAGCGGGGTGTCGGGGTTTGGGTGGGGCCGTGGGTCAGTTCGGGGATCGGGGTGTCGGGGTTTGGGTGGGGCCGTGGGTCAGTGCGGGGATCGGGGTGTCGGGGTGTGGGTAGGGCCGTGGGTCAGTGCGGGGAGCGGGGTGTCGGGGTGTGAGTGGGGCCGCGGGTCAGTGTGGGGAGTGGGGTGTCGGGGTGTCGGGTTGTGGGTGGGGCCGCGGATCAGTGCGGGGAGCGGGGTGTCGGGGTGTGGGTGGGGCCGTGGGTCAGTGCGGGGAGCAGGGTGTCGAGGTGGGGACGGGACAACACTGCTGAGAAACTAACGTTTTTTGCATTTTCTACGAAAACAAGGCATTATGACGTCACACGGATTATTCCCGGTGACAATGTTGGCGCAACGCTTCAAACAGAAATTTACGAAGAATGAAGAAACTATGTCTTTTGTGAGCCAAAAGTGATACAAAAACATCCAACTGGTCTTATTTTACTTTTAACATATGGTTTAATGACGCATCAGTGTATTGTTACTCCAAGCACTGCACATTTTGACAGCGGAATGGTTGAATCGATCACTTGCTCTCGCCATTTTTGTTACCGAGGAGGCACATGAGACTCTGTGACGTTTGGGGGACTCGCGAAAGCGCGGGTGCAGGGCTAAAGTTAAACTGCTATTTTTAGCTTTCGGGAGTTTTAAAAACGGATTTTTCCTTGTGTATTCCGAAAGGTCTGCACTTCATTGCATCCAAATATTTTAACGTATACCTCCCGTAGCCGTGTTTAGTGACATGGAACTCACAGTCTTCAGAATAAACCCTTTAAAGAAATTGACTTATAGCGAGCGCAAGCGAGCTCTTAAGGTAACGTGCATGTATATTCAAAGTCTATTTCAAGCATAGGCTTAGGACTTTCATTTCGCGTAACAGCCCCCATGAGACGTTTTTGGATTCGGAGTAAATCTCAGCTGTACATAAATATATTAAAGCAAAGAGAGGTCGAAGCCTATTATGTTATGTCTTTAATAGTTAAATCAGCTGCCCGACAAAATTAACGAATAAATTATTCAATGTTAACACTGGATGTATACTTCAAATTAAAGTTAATTTATAAGCGGCGGGCTAAATGTCTGTTTCCAAGCAGAGCGCTCTGCCCAGCGCCGCAACGCCCTCTATATTCCGCAAGATATATGCAGCGCGAAAACTCGATTTGCGTCAGTGTGCAAGATGTCGGCGTGCGGTTCGCGCTGAGTTCTCTCAGATATTTGTTTGGTCTCGTGTGGCGCGAAGCGGTATGTTTGAGTGGAATCTACAGTTTATCATCGATCTCTGGCCAGACAAATGTTTACATTGCCCTATTTTCGCCCATTGTAGGTGGCGCTGCGGCGGTTGATTCCCCCCCTTGATTCCCCCCCTGGTGACTGCCCATCGGCTGCTGTCATAGTGAGTAGTTGTGACGTCAAAATGTTACAAATATGACGTCACAATGGGAGTTACTAAGCAACCGAATGATATGCCACAAGCACGTGCATGGTATACGTCATCCCCCCAAAGATATTCCTTATGACAAACCGAAGTGATATTAATTTTAAATATTAATCTAGATGTATCCCCACGGAATATCTGAATTAATAAATATACGCTCGCATTTTTAGAGAGCTCCTATCCATATTAGCTGCCTATACTTCAACATGGAGGACGTGTGTTTGTTTGTCCCCAAAACTGAAGTTTCGTGGCCCGATCGCGAGAACTGTATATCCCTATATACTTATATAGTCTAAAGAAGGCGACTGGCTCACAGGATCTGAGAAGGCTTGTAAGCGCTAAACATTTAACTTCGAACGTTGTATGCGAATTAAACCAAAGAAGCAAGGAGACATGTTAACGCGCTGCACATATGCGAGGTAAACTAGAACTTAAGGTCGAGAGCGGGTGGGGGGTGAAAAAAAATTCGTCGACAGATTTTTTTGGTTTTTTCTCTAGATAAGTATCATGTATGGATCTATCTGAAAATGTAATAAAAATATATGTCACTTCACTAAAAAAAAGTTTGGGGCATTTTTGTCAAATTGGCTTTAACATGGCGGTCAATGGGAAAATCCTATAAATGTGTTTTTTTCTCAATGTTTTGAAATCCCCTATAAAAACTGGTCAACAGACTTCCCCAAAAAACTGCCTGCTGAAGCCTAGCGTCATGGTGAATACAAAAATAACAAAAAAACGATATGTTTCTGAGCTAACTTTTGTTCTATCATCTCTTTTGTAACAAAATAGGCTATAAAATAGGCCCAAAAGGACAAATTGTCACAATTGTGCCTTTCGGCGCATATATGCAATCACTAAATATCTTGGTATTTGCTTGTAATACATCAAATACATGCAAATTTGGTGGAGGAAATATTATTTGATGTGACATAGATTGATATTGGTTGCCATTTAATCCTAAAAATAAAAAAAATAAAAAAATAAATTTAGTTCTGAAAAAAACCGCCAGGCGCCACCCGCTCTCGCCCTTAAATTAGACTCGTAATAATAGTAATAACGAGTTATTCAAATTTTCTCGCTTTCAAATGACATTTGTTATCCCAGACTTCCTTTCGATTCGGACAGAAGGCAACTCTTATATCTTTCCAATTTCTTTGTGGTTGTGACTTGTGTCTGTGCACAAAGGTGGACTAAAATACCAATCCGTCCAATATCGACATGAGCCAACGCGTTCTTGGAAATCTTTCAATAGTCTTTGACATTGGCGCAATCCACACTGGGTAGGTGAGTCACCTGAGGCGACAGGTAAAGGTAACAATAATTCAAAGCATACTTGCGACTCATCGGTAACACAACCTCACCATCAGTCGTTTTCAAAACGAAAATAAACTATTATCACTGCTTAATGCGGAATTAGTAAATGAGGCAATTTGTTTGCCTTTTGTACTGTTTTGTACAAAAAATTAGACTTCTTAATCATACATAAATTGCCTTGCGTCAATTGAAACCAAAAATATATTGAGAAAACTTCCAAATCGATCGACTCACCGAATGGGAATTAGTTGTCATGTGTAATATGCGCGAAGCCTACAGCATTGTTCAGCCCCCGGAGACGGTGGGTGTCGGTACATATTAAAGGGGGGGGGGGGGGCGGATGTCGCTCCCCACCCCCTTTTGACTCGCAAGAGAGACACACTGTTAAAGTCGAGATCCGTGAGAAAGACACACTGTTAAGTCGAGATCCATAGGAAAGATACACTGTAAAAGTCGGGATCCATTGTAAAGGTACACGGCTAAAGTCGAGATCCGATGGAAAGATACACTGTTAAAGTAGAGATCCGTGAGAAAGACACACTGTTAAAGTCGAGATCCGTAGGAAAGATACACTGTTAAAGTCGAGATCCGTAGGAAAGAAAATCACACTGTTAAAGTCGAGATCCATAGGAAAGATACACTGTAAAAGTCGGGATCCATTGTAAAGGTACACGGCTAAAGTCGAGATCCGATGGAAAGATACACTGTTAAAGTAGAGATCCGTAAGAAAGAAAGACATACTGTTAAAGTCGAGATCCATAGGAAAGATATACTGTAAAAATCGAGATCCGTGAGAAAGATACACTGTTAAAGTCGGGATCCGTCGGAAAGGTACACGGCTAAAGTCGAGATCCGATGGAAAGATACACGTCTGTTAACGTAGAAATCCGTCCGGATGATACACTGGCATTCATAGGAATCATGCAATGTTGAACTCGAAATTGTCGAACCCCCTTAGAAGTTGCCCGGAACACCCAGTACACTGATTGTGGTATTGTCCATGCGATATATATCCCACCAATGATTCAAAGGTTGATTCCGTAACAACGCGGAACGATGCGGTAAAATGAGTGTTCACTTGAAAATGCTTTCAAACTAACTGTCGGTATACAAAGCTCACCTTTTTGACAGTAGTGTATCTGGTTTGTTGGTGTCTGTGACCACTGCGCAGTTCTATGCAGAGATCGCAGTACCAGTTGATATGCTGATCCTCGTGTGGTGCGGTATTGGCGCTGGTGCAGAACAATTGCTTGTGTTTTGAGTTGTAGTTGTGTTTATAAAGCAGGTCTCTGTAATCAATGCTTATTGACACCAAGACATTCAAACTCCAAGGGACGCGGCATCTCATCCGTAAACCCGTGCTAGATTCACTCTCGACCGCCAGGGGTAACAACCTTAGCAACGCATGTCACAAGTTAAAACAGTTAAGATAAGATAAGATAAGATAACATAAAGTTTTATTTAACGTCGGTATGTAAAAGTCAACAATAAACATTAGCACACGTGCTATTGACCGACAATGATAAAATGACATGAGCGGATGAGATATATATACATATGACAATGAAAATATAACAACCTTTGCATCTCATAAAACCTTACCCATTAGCTATGTTACATAATGTGCACGAATTACAGTGACACAAGAACACATCCGAGGTTGACAGCGTTGTTTTAAATTCCTTGGCAGATTTGGCTAACTTCGTTTCCTTGTTGAGCATGTTCCATAGCTTGCTACCTTGATACTTCAATGAATTATGGCCATAAGCTGTTGTCTTAACGCGTGGCATACATATATTTGGCCCATTTTTTAAAATGTAATTGTTTTCCTTCACGTTATACATGTCATGAAGATAACTAGGCCCAATCTTGTTGATACTCTTGTAAACTTCTAATGATATGCAGCGCAATCGTTCAACATATAGCAATAAGTCTACCCGCTCTCTTCCTCAACTCTGCGTATTCTGATCTAAATCATTAAACACATACCCCAATGCCCGCTTCTGTATCTTTTCAATCTTACGCATATTTTTCATATCACAAAAATGCCATACAACGGGACAATAATTAAAATGTGAAAGAATAAAAGCATGAAATAACGTAAGTTTGCTGTCAACATCCATTAATTTAGAAACTCTAGCTAAAACATTTAGACTTTTTCCAGCCTTCTTGCCTAAACTTGATATATGGTTGCCGAAAGTTAACCTAGCGTCCAGTTGAATACCTAGTAATGTTACTTCCTGTTGTGCTGCCAGTTCTGTTCCAGAAATCGAAAACGATCTGTGCTGACTTAATTCGTTTCTCTTTTCAAACACGATTGCCTGGTACTTACTTGGGTTCGCTTTCATGTAATTGTCGACGAACCACGTTGTTATCTCCGATAACGCCTTCTCTAGAGTTACTTTAACCTTGTTAAACTCCTTACCTTGAGCCGCTACAGTATTATCATCAGCATAATTATATTTATCGGTTCCCCGTGCGGTGGATACAAGCAGGTCATTCGTAAATACATTATACAGATGTGGACCAAAAACAGATCCCTGTGGTGCTCCTTTCTTTAGGGTAAGCCACTCGCTCCGATTATGTCCTAGTTTTACCCTCTGTTCGCGGTTCGTAAGATAGCTTGCAACTAGCGTACATGATTGTTTACTTATGCCATAAGCGTTCATCTTGGTAATCAATAATTTGTGTGGAAGACAATCGAATGCTTTTGAGAGATCCATTAGTATAGCTCCCATAACTTGATTATTATCTAATGCATTTTTGGAGTCTTCAACTAAGCGCATCAGTAGGCTTTGACAACTGTGTCCCTTTCTAAACCCAGATAGTCTGGGTGATAACCTGGGTTCCATATAGGACATAAGCTGGTCACACAATATTTTTTCATATATCTTGGAGATACAGGGGAGAACACTTACTGGCCTGTAGTTTTCCTTATTTAAGTTGTCCTTCTTCTTGAAAATTGGTGTGACTTCAGCGTATTTTAGTTCTTTTGGAAACGTATTACAAGTAATCGTCATATTTAACACATACCTTAATGGCTCACACAGGATGGCAGCTCCCCGCTTGATAAGTTTCGGAGGTATCTTGTCGTAGCCACTAGCCTTCGACACGTCAATGCCTTTAAGTGCATTGTATATTTCGTGGCTTCTTACTGCCCGAAAGTTGAAGTTTCCGTTATACCTTGGTTACCTTCCTTTATAGCCATAACGGATTTATGGTCTTTGTGATAAAGAAGGGTTTCGTCTATTGGTTGATCATCTGGTATGTCATCTTGTTGGCCTATGTCTTTGGCAACGTCTATGAAATATTGATTAAATATGTCACTTACCTTTGATGGATCTGATATTATTTCGTCTCGCTCTTTCAGTAACACGTTTCCGCTGCTTGCGTTTTTTCTTGATATCAGTGGTTTTACAACTTTCCAGAATTCCTTCCCGTTAGTCGTAGCTTCGCTACATTTCCCCTTTATGTACTTTTGCATGCTTACTTTCCGAAGACGTCCTATGAGATTCCTTTGCTTTCTGTATTTTTCCCAATTCTCTTGGCTACTCAATTTCTCGTACTTCCGTCTCAGCAGTTCCGAAATTAATTTTGCAAAACGGGCTAGAAATGCACGCAGGCGATAGTTTATAATGCTGAATACCCATTGAAAACCTGATAAAACGGTTATTGCACTAGTTACGCTTATATCATTTGAAATTAATGATTAATTTTGTAAGTCATTGATTAAGAGTAGATGATAAAAAATATTATATTAACGAAAGAACCCTGTTCTTACCCCCGATTTATATATTCATGTGTATTTATTTAGCTGTCAAAAGACCGGATATATACTCTGCAAATGCACATACTGGTAAAAGACAGCCGGTCCTTACTTTTTGAAGTATTTATATAATTGCTACAAGTTATCAGTTTATCTCTCGTGATATATATATATAAAGATTGCCGTCGTCGATAGACGTGGAAAATATATTCCCTTCATATATTGAGTGTCAAGAGTCACGTTTCATTGGCGTGACGTTCGATACAGACGTTGGGTTATTTGATCATTTAGGCCTACTTTATATCTTCGCGTCCAGTGTTTCGACTGAGTCGGTGAAAATGGTCAAGCCCTAAGTGAATATCTATTTGATGCTTTTCAATATTTTTTTATCTATGTTTAACCAAGAGCTTTCCTTAGACTACGCTGGCATCCCCTCCCGACCCATCCCCGAGGCTCACACGATTTGCGCTCCTGTGGCGAAGTGCTAATGGGGCAGGTGATGGATTGTTCAACATAGCGTAACCTAACCCAAAGACACAAAAATGATCCCACTCGAGAACTCGATAGATTGGATCAAGTACTCGGCACTGATTACAAACAATAGTTAATGTCTATGAGTGCGGTGCGGGGGCAGAAGAATGTTGTTGAGATGATGGAGTGTAAGGAGATAGGAGACAGTGACGTTCTAGAGTGATGGCGCGGGGAGGGGGGTGAGGCGAGGCGTGTGCGTGTGGGGGGGGGAGGGGTTTTGTAGAGAGGATGATGGGGAGTGGGGCGAGGCGGTGGTAAGGTAGAGACGGGGTGGAGAGGGGGGTGAGGAGGGGGGTGCGTGGGAAGGAGGAGTCAGGAAGCGAAGCGGGAAGTCGGGAGAGGGAGAGGAATGGGGAATGGAGGGCAAGGGGGGGAGTGGGGCAAGGGGGGGGTCGAGAGGCGAAGGGGATTGTAGTCGGGAAAGAAGAGTGGGGGGGGGGGCGGGGGGTGAAACAGGCAGGCAAGCCTTGGCCTTTACAATGCCCAGCCTAGCCCGCCATTCATGCTGCCGTGTCCGACACGTGGTTGGCCCCTGATGGGCTTTGACTTCCGATGTGTGAGACCTCCCCTCCCCCCACCCCCCTCGCCCCCTCCTGTTAATCTTCACTTCTTGAGAAAGGCACCCGCCAGCACGGCACAAACAAAGTGTCGCCCTCCAGTCAGCCGTTTTGTCGTTAGCTGATGAATGCTGTATTTCCATCTAGAGTGAGGTAACCTGGCCAGCTTTCGCCCCGGTCCACATGACGGCCATAGGCCCCGTAAGAAAATATCTTATAGAATTTCTATAAAACAAATTCTAAAGGTTTCTATCGATTTTTCTATGGAAACTCTAAACGTTTTCCCAGATTTTTCCCCCTTGTTTGATCGTTATAAATCTTGGAAGAGATAAATACCTTCATGTATCCTTTCACATAAAGAGTTCATCTACAAACCTGCAAACATACCTGATTGTAACCGGCTACGAGAGGAAAAAATGGCCTTGTCGAAATATTACCTCTATGCTTTCTGTCAGATCGATGCATGTTATAAACTTCCACTATTAATTTTCTAGGAATTAATGTTCCGATAAAGTTGCGTCACGTGATTCACTCAATTCGTATAAACTGCGAGGTTTGTTCTGGTGCCATACGACAGATCTTGCATTACGTCAAACTTGGAGCGCACACTATATAAGAAAGAAAGCAGAGCAGGGATAAATGGCACGGTTTCTTTAAGCAGCGCTCGGTGTATGGTACTTGTACTTTGCAGGTCAGACCCTGTTATAGGGAAGGAGGAAGGGGGTGAGGGGGGAGGGGAAATATCGTCGACCCCCGAGTCCCAGAGCCATTGTAATCTCTGTAAAAAGGACTCCGGAATTAGCAAACCACCCATCCCCAATGCGTTTGGCTAACTGGGGAAGGGATCTTAGGACCGTGAACCGACAAAGGATTCACGCTGTGTTCGCTCGCATCAGACCATTGCTTAATTAGTTTCGCTGTTCGCTCGAGTTCGCTGGAGTAATCTGGGTTATGCCTTCGCCATTGTTATATAGGGTTTGGATTAGAACTGGGTGAATTTCCAATAAAGGAAGAAGTAGGAAATGCGGGACAAAGTCCCCCTCTTGGACCAAATGACATCCGAACCAAAGAGAACCCCCCCCACCGCACCCTCCTCGCCACCTGACCCCATCCGACCCGCCAGCACATAACAAACCCCAAAATAGTCTTGACCTTTTTATGATGCGATGTCGGGTAGATCCAGTGTGTTGCCGAAAGCAGTCACCTGTCTTGTCATATCTTGTCATGCCATATGATGCCATATCACAAACCACTTCACGACCGCAGCCCTTCTCCATACGCACATACCTTCATGGAGACAGGTGACGTTATGCCTCCCGACACCTCCCCCCCCCCCCCCCCAGTTGGACGACTTCCACTTGGACGACACCCCATTTTGGTACTTCCAGTTGGACGACTTCCAGTTAGACGACAATATATATAAATACGTTAGCTATCGCAAAATAAGCAATTCATATAGATGCATCATGATTAGTATGACTATTTGATGTTCAAGATGGAATATTGGCGGCCGTCCCGCTTTCACACCTCTTGAATTAAACACTTGAGACCTCCAGCTTGTAAGTTAATAACGTTTGATGTGGCTTGTGATTTACATAACGGAATACAATTGAGTTCTTATTGCACTTTTTATTGGCCACTTTTTAAGACCACTGATAAACATATATTTCAATTGTGAAAACGTATGTGGCACAAACAGATCTATCTAATTCACACCTCCAGCTTTGAAGTGTATTTTCCTAATTGCACTCAATTGTCAACATCATTTACGAATGTCCATGTCATTGCTTTATTAAGCTCTGTGTTTGCAATTGTCAACAGTTGACCTGGCTTGTGATATGCCTGTGGCGATCAATTCATCTTACTGAATACATAATCTTGAGCACATCATCTTGAGCACATCGTCATTCTAAAAGAGTATATTAGATCATTCTGTCACCATATGTTTACTATGTAGGACGCAACTGCAACCATTGTGAAGAAGCATCGCGGGGTGAATTTGCTGTCCAAAAATTATCGCCATAGGAAAGATCGTGTTCGTGGAAACAAGCAGCATTTGCGGGGTGTTCTTCGTGGATGCCCTGGTCAAGTGCTAACTACTGGTGAAGGCAGTAGTGTGAATGTCCTTTCCGCAAAGGATAGCCATATTCCAGATGAAGAAATATTGTCGTCCACAACCGCAAAGTCATACCTCTGTCAGCTAGCAGCGGAAGATTTGGTTACACCGCTCAACAAGCTATATACTACATTTATAGCCGAGCAAACAGAAGACGATGTGCTGCTGCCAAGTTTCAAGTTATGTTAAGCTACATCAAACATTATTAACTTACAAGCTGGAGGTCTCAAGTGTATAATTCAAGAGGTGTGAAAGCAGGACGGCCGCCAATATTTCATCTTGAACATCAAAGGGTGCAGGCGTCGTTCACACATCTTTGTAAGAATAACACGACGCCAACGCAATGGCGGTCGGCAACAACAGTGACGCTAACTCTTAGACGACACGCCGAAAAAATCCTTGTGCTATTCTTCAAACTGACCTAATTTTATTTGCAAACCTCTCAAATAGTCTTACTAATCATTATGCATCTATATGAATTGCTTATTTCGCGATACCTAAGGTAGTTATATATAATGTCGTCTAACTGGAAGTCGTCCAACTGGAAGTACCAAAATAGGGTGTCGTCCTAGTGGAAGTCGTCCAACTGGAAGTAATCCCCCCATTCATGCAGACAGGTGCAGATATGCCTCCCGACCCCCTCTTTCATGCAGACAGGTGCAGATATGCCTCCCGACCCCCCCATTCATGCAGACAGGTGCAGATATGCCTCCCGACCCCTTCATTCATGCAGACAGGTGCAGATATGCCTCCCGACCCCCCCCCCATTCATGCAGACAGGTGCAGATATGCCTCCCGACCCCCTCATTCATGCAGACAGGTGCAGATATGCCTCCCGACCCCCCCATTCATGCAGACAGGTGCAGATATGCCTCCCGACCCCCCCATTCATGCAGACAGGTGCAGATATGCCTCCCGACCCCCTCATTCATGCAGACAGGTGCAGATATGCCTCCCGACCCCCTCATTCATGCAGACAGGTGCAGATATGCCTCCCGACCCCCCCATTCATGCAGACAGGTGCAGATATGCCTCCCGACCCCCCCCCCCATTCATGCAGACAGGTGCAGATATGCCTCCCGACCCCCCCATTCATGCAGACAGGTGCAGATATGCCTCCCGACCCCCCCATTCATGCGGACAGGTGCAGATATGCCTCCCGACCCCCCCATTCATGCAGACAGGTGCAGATATGCCTCCCGACCCCCTCATTCATGCAGGCAGGTGCAGATATGCCTCCCGACCCCCCTTCATTCATGCAGACAGGTGCAGATATGCCTCCCGACCCCCCCATTCATGCGGACAGGTGCAGATATGCCTCCCGACCCCCCCATTCATGCAGACAGGTGCAGATATGCCTCCCGACCCCCTCATTCATGCAGACAGGTGCAGATATGCCTCCCGACCCCCCCATTCATGCGGACAGGTGCAGATATGCCTCCCGACCCCCCCATTCATGCAGACAGGTGCAGATATGCCTCCCGACCCCTTCATTCATGCAGACAGGTGCAGATATGCCTCCCGACCCCCCCATTCATGCGGACAGGTGCAGATATGCCTCCCGACCCCCCCATTCATGCAGACAGGTGCAGATATGCCTCCCGACCCCCTCATTCATGCAGACAGGTGCAGATATGCCTCCCGACCCCCCTTCATTCATGCAGACAGGTGCAGATATGCCTCCCGACCCCCCCATTCATGCAAACAAGTGCAGTTATGCCTACCGACCCCCCCCCCCCCATTCATGCAGACAGGTGCAGATATGCCTCCCGACCCCCCTTCATTCATGCAGACAGGTGCAGATATGCCTCCCGACCCCCTCATTCATGCGAACAAGTGCAGATATGCCTACCGACTCCCCCCCCATTCATGCAGACAGGTGCAGATATGCCTCTCCCCCCCACCCTCATTCATGCAGACAGGTGAAGCTTGGAGCGGATCCCGGATTCTGGAAAAGATTGGATGCGACTGTTTTCTCGTATGCATGGGCGCTCTAATGAGGAAATAATTAGAGGAGAGGGAAGGGATATGCACAATGCCAAGAAGTCGCAGCTCGGTAGTGTAGTGAGGTGGTTTAGGGGGTCGAGGGGGGGGGGGGTAGGGGTTGGGGGTGGGAGGAGGAGGAGCGGGGGGAGGGGGGAGAGTGTAGGTTTTGGGAAGGAGGAGGGGGCTCCTCCCCCTGAATCCGCCACTAAGACACGTTCATGTCCCATCAAGTTGCTGTCCCAACCCACCAAAACCGTGTCATCAACTTTGGCAACATCTGACACAAAAATTATTTATGTAACAATCATGGAAATAGGTTCTTAGTTTGTTGACCTATTTCATCGCCCGGGCACCCACCCCCCCACCCACATCTGACTCCCCTGCTCGCTGGAGATGATTCCCACCCCCCCCCCCATCTGACCCCGCCCCGTCCCCCGGCCCTACAGCCGTTGAAGTTTCTTTCCGTCATTCCATACGGTATGGGCCCCGGCCGGGTGTATAGTAGCCGGCGGGGGACTCTACGTCCCCTCTCGCCTTACTGTGAGTCAGCGTGGCTGAGTGTGGGTCTTCCCCTTGGGAGCCACCTCCCCCTCCCTATCTAGGACCCCCTTCCTCTCCCCCTCCCCCCGCCACTCGCCCCAGCCAGCCTAGAGGCCAGGCGGAAACACCTGAGGCGCTTCGGCAAATCACCCGGAAATGGTGGTGAGCTTCACTCCATTGATGGCCGCCGCGCCTTGTGGTCAGACTGATTACCGAAAACATCCTCCCCGCGCAGCTATCAGCTATCAATGTTTTCTTCATTTCTTATCTTTTTCATCTCTGCCGTCGTTTGATCTCTTTGTGTAATGTCTTGGCGCTCTTAAATCGCGACCCGCCCTATTCATGTCTTCGTCTTTTTTTCCCATTTATGTCTATGTGGTGTTTTCTCGGGGGCGGGTGAGCGGTGCGCGGTGAGCGATGGCTATTTTTATGTGTCGCATCTCATGCTTCGTTGCGCTGCTTGTTACGTCGCCAGATGAGATTCATGGGTCTTATTCTTCTCGCGTCGGGACAGATATGATACCAAGATAGATAGGTAAGCTGCCAGACGATTAGGATGACGGGCATTAAGCCATGGACATTGTCTGGTGTGCTCCCCCGCCCTAAGCTGGCCTTATCAGTCTCCGCTAGGCGTCGCCTCAAGTCTCTACCCACGGGGAGACACCTGGCGTTAGAAAACGGCAAAGCTGATGGTTTGTGATATTGAGATTACTTCAGGGGGTGAACGTTTCTGAACAATTCTGGAGCGATCGATAAGGCTGTTGAGCTAATTCTTCTTCAGACGAAATATATGGCTATTTGCATTAGGTCATCAACCCCACAATCTGCAAGCAAACCATTTGTGATTTATTTAGAAAATAATTTGTAAATCTACATCTTGAAAACTGCCGATAGGGGACCAGCCATATTCCGCAACTGCTGCTGTTGTGTTCACTGAACAGCTTTATCATACCCTGCACAGGTAATAGGTTAGGTGAAGGATGGGCGCCGCTTTTGGGGTACGCCAGAACACATTCAAAACAATATATTGAAACGCCAACACGGGCGCCCCCTACCGCATAGTCGGGTGACGAACCCCAAAGACACTAATGCAATCAGGTAACACCATCTCTGCGAGACTCTGCCTCCAACTAATGTATCTCCATTCATCTAGCATGTATATCCCTGATAAATCCATGATGATAAAACACAAATAAAAGCCTATTGATTGCCACGCTATAGGGCTATACAGTTCTTACGATCGGGCCGCGAGACTTCAGTTTTAGGGACAAACAAAGACACGTGTGTTAGAACCCAAAACGTCATAGTGACCAAAACGTCATACCTTGGTAGAATAAAATATACAGTGTCAAGTTTAATTTTAACCATCCCGGTTATCGCTCACACAACCCGGCGTAGCGTTTTTGAAGGCGACAGGTCGGGGCCACTCGGGGCTAAAGGATTGATTGGTTGACAATTAGATACGTCTTGAAGGCCGAAATTTGCGAATTAAGGCGCCGGAAAATATAGAAATCTAAGGTTTCTTGGAATAGAAGGTTCCAAGGGATGGACCCGGAGGGAGGGGGGGGGGGGCAATACCCAGATTCCATCGTTTATGAAAGCCCTTAAATATATCTGAAACTGAAGAGTTACTCCTCATATATTCATAGCCCCCGTCAACAGACACTGCGATCGAGGCACAGTGTGAAACTGTACATTTGTTCCTAGATGGCTCAGACCATGTGATCTGACGTTTTCGTCACTATGACGTTTTGGGCCCTAACACACGTGCTCCATGTTGAAGTATGGGCAGTCAATTTCTTTCCAAGTATATTCTAAAGACTATGAGTACCATTTCACTAAACATGGCTATGGGAGATATACGTTAGAATATTTGGAGGCGATGAAGCGCACACCATTGGGAGTATACAAGGAAAAATCCGTCTTCAAAACACTCGAAAGCTAAAAATAACGTTCTAAATTTAGCCCTGCACCCGGGCTTTCGCAAGTTCACCAAACAGCGAGTGACGTCACAGAGTTTTGCGTGCCTCCGCGGAAACAAAAATGGCGAGAGCAAGTAATCGACTTAACCATTCAGCTGTCAAAATGTGCAGTGCATGGAGTAACAACACACGGGTGCGTCATTAAACCACACGGTAAAGATAAAATAAGACCAGATGGATGTTTTCGTATCACTTTTGGATCACGAAAAGACCAAGTTTCTTCATTTTTGTAAGTTTTCTGTTTGAAGCGTTGCGCCAACGTTGTCACCGGGGAGAATCCGTGTGACGTCATAATGCCTCGTTTTCGTGGGAAATTCAAAAAAACGTTAGTTTCTCAGTCGTATTGTCCTGTCGTAACAAGTATTCGTCATTGTGATGGCGCAAACGAATAAAAAATATGTCATCTATCCGTTTTGTGAAGCTATATTTCTTAAATATTCTTAATTATGTCGCTAGGCCTTCCGCAATGGACTCACCCCTCGGCGCCTGGCTTTTGCGCAGGTGGCCGAGTCTGGTTCCCAGTCTCTCTCTTTGCGTAACATACACGTCACGCCTACGTCACAGATAGTCAGGATACCAGTGTGCGCAGAGATTCTAAACTCGTTCCGAACACGTGCTTCGTTTGTTTGTCCCCAAAATAAGTAAACCGGAAGTCTAAGCGAACGAGACTTTATAGCCCTATACATCAAAGTTATTGTTTTAACGTGTCCCATTGTAGCGGAGCATTGCAGCATTTATAAATACATCTCCATTACCAGGAAACCTGCGTGGAATAGCTGCGCCGTTCAACTGTCCAACCATCGCTGGTTCTCGTATCTTCTTAAGTGTATTATGTACATAATGAAACAGCACATTCAGAGCAACACTCCCGTTTATGTCAGGAGAGTGTATAACAGATAAACAACTCCAGGTCCCTGTTCACCGACACAGCGTCAGAACACTGGGCCTGAGGCGTGACTTCTCTCTGTTCTTCTCTCTCTGTCTTCCAGTTTTGCTGTATTAAACCAATGTGTAGGCGACCAACGGACAGGGAGGGGCAATTACAGTCATATAGAGATCCGAATGAGATTTTGTTCCGCAACCGTGTTGTGTTGTCTGCAGCTAAGCACGTTACCTGTCGAGCGCGGAATCACCATTTTACGCTCTTGCCAGACTCTGGCCAATATTCATAACAGGTTTCGCGGTGGTAAAGTTTAATTTGGCTTCCGTGTAGTTTAAGGCGTGACAAATGTTATATTTTCGTTGGGTGAAAGGTTGATCCTAGTTTAAAACGGTCAAACAGTATACTTTACAGTTAGGGATTGATTTAGTGTTGATATACACTGTTGGGTTTGATATGTTTGAGCTTGAATTGTTTCTATACACATATCGTATGACCCTGCCAAAACTGGCCGACTAGCGACAACGAAACTGGCCGACTAGCAACGAGACTGGCCGACTAGCGACAACGAATCTGGCCGACTAGCGACAACGAGACTGGCCGACTAGCGACAACGAATCTGGCCGACTAGCGACAACGAGACTGGCCGACTAGCAACACCGAGACTGGCCGACTAGCAACGAGACTGGCCGACTAGCGACAACGAGTCTGGCCGACTAGTGACAACGAGACTGGCCGACTAGCGACGAGACTGGCCAACTAGCAACGAGACTGGCCGACTAGCAACAGCGAGACTGGCCGACTAGCAACAACGAGACTGGCTGATTAGCAACGAAACTGGCCGACTAGCGACGAGACTGGCCGACTAGCGACAACGAGACTGGCCGACTAGCGACAATGAGACTGGCCAACTAGCCACAACGAGACTGGCCGACTAGCGACAACAAGACTGGCCGACTAGCAACAATGAGACTGGCCGACTAGCGACAGCGAGACTGGCCGACTAGCAACGAGACTGGCCGAATAGCGACAACGAGACTGGCCGACTAGCAACGAGACTGGCCGACTAGCAACGAGACTGGCCGACTAGCGACAACGAGACTGGCCGACTAGAAACAGCGAGACTGGCCGACTAGCAACAACGAGACTGGCCGACTAGCAACAGCGGACTGGCTTACTAGCAACGAGACTGGCCGACCAGCAACGAGACTGGCCGACTAGCGACAACGAGACTGGCCAACTAGCGACAACGAGACTGGCCGACTAGCAATAACAAGACTGGCCGACTAGCAACAACGAGACTGGCCGACTAGCAACAGCGAGACTGGCCGACTAGCAACGAGACTGGCCGACTAGCGACAACGAGACTGGCCGACTAGCAACGAGACTGGCCGACTAGCAACGAGACTGGCCGACTAGCGACAACGAGACTGGCCGATTAGCAACAGCGAGACTGGCCGACTAGCAACAGCGAGACTGGCCGACTAGCAACAGCGGACTGGCTTACTAGCAACGAGACTGGCCGACCAGCAACGAGACTGGCCGACTGGCGACAACGAGACTGGCCAACTAGCGACAACGAGACTGGCCGACTAGCAATAACAAGACTGGCCGACTAGCAACAATGAGACTGGCCGACTAGCAACAGCGAGACTGGCCGACTAGCAACGAGACTGGCCGACTAGCAACGAGACTGGCCGACTAGCGACAACGAGACTGGCCGACTAGCGACAACGACACTGGCCGACTAGCAACACCGAGACTGGCCGACTAGCGACAACGAGACTGGCCGATTAGCAACAGCGAGACTAGCCGACTAGCGGCAACGAGACTGGCCGAGTCGCAAAACGAGACTGGCCGACTAGCGACAACGAGACTGGCCAACGAGCACAACGCAGGGAAACTCATTACATTTCCCGTTAGCATTTCTATCAGCTTTCTTCTCGTTTTATATGCCTCCATCTCATTCATAACTTGATATCCGTTGATAGTCAAGATATGGATATGCCCGAAGCGTGTCTTTTCTTCTTATAGAATTTCTTATAGAAATATGCATGTTAGCCTAGATGATACACTACAACGCAGCTATACATCCGTACTCGCCTTTTGCGTGTCTCCGTGCACAACTATGCAGCGCAGAGCGAGCTAGAGTTAACCGAAACACGCGCATGCCGTAGTCTCCCTGCTTAATGCCCTTGTGCCTCGGTGTTCTTTCTACCTTAGGGGGCTCTGTTGGCATTGAGCCGCAGCTTACAGTTGGTAAGGCCTCACAGGCTTCAAACAGATGCTTCTTCTCTTCTATCTTTATATACTACTCACAATTTGCTAAGGATCACCTCTATGCAGAGATATCTGAGTGTATAACAGGTGACTGTGTAATTCTACTATAATACAAAAACGTTTGCCTACCATGCATGGTGGCAAACGAGTAACAGATTGGACACAGATTGGGGAAGGTTTATCTGTATTATAGTAGAATTACACAGTCACCTGTTATACACACAAATATTTCTGCATAGAGGTGCTCGTCAGCCAATTGTGAGTAGTATACATACATACGCAAACATACGATTATCGTTTGAAATGCCTTGTCATCCGAAACACAGTGAATGACACCATGGAGGTACTTTGGTGTTCCGAACTGGTGATCCGTCGGCTTATTAGTTTAAATTCGATCATGGACGTCCTTTTTGTCTTTCATTGACGGCCCACGGTCGACTTGCTAGCGTAACAATATTTACCCCTTTCTGCCGTGACCTCACGATTTAGCTTGTGATTGGTTGATAGGAGGTCACGTGGAATGAACATGTCAGCACCCATCAACAGTCCGATATTTTGTGGTAATATGTGTTTCTAAACTGATATTGTCATATTTACACTTGAACAGTTGTCAGAATGTTTTATTTGTACGGTGTTAGGAGGCGTGTCCTTGGACTTCCTTCTCGTATATCTCAGGTCCGTGATGAAGTCTGTTTAATCCCTTTTTTCTAGCTGCCATGAGGAGGGGGAGGAGTTGGCTACATGATATGTGTCCGTCCCGTTGCCTGCAAGGCGATGTGACGGGGTCCAATGGACGACCTTGACCGTGTTGGTATGTCAACGTCTTCCGGTGACAGTCTTCCGGTGTGCCTTACGTCTGGGGGATAAATAGCCACCGACGTCTGGTCTACGGTAGTTAGCCCTACAGATCAGTAGACCAGCCCTGCCAATCAGTGAGCCAGCCCTGCCAATCAGTGAGCCAGCCCTGCCAATCAGTGAGCCAGCCCTGCCAATCAGTGAGCAAGCCCTGACAATCAGTGAGCCAGCCTTACCAATCAGTAGACCAGCACTTCTAATCAGTGAACTAGCCCTGCCAATCAGTTAGCCAGCCCTGCCAATCAGTGAGCCAGCCCTGCCAATCAATGAGCCAGCCCTGCCAATCAGTGAGCCAGCTCTGCCAATCAGTGAGCCAGCTCTGCCAATCAGCGAGCAAGCCCTGCCAATCAGTGAGCCAGCCCTGCCAATCAGTGAGCCAGCCCTGCCAATCAGTGAGCCAGCCTTACCAATCAGTAGACCAGCACTTCCAATCAGTGAACTAGCCCTGCCAATCAGTGAGCCAGCCCTGCCAATCAGTGAGCCAGCCCTGCCAATTAGTGAGCTAGCCCTACCAATCAGTAGACCAGCCCTTGCAATCAGCCAGCCAATCAGTAGGCTAGCCCTGCCAATCAGTGAGCTAGCCCTGCCAATCAGTGACCCAGCCCTGCCAATCGGTGAGCCAGCCCCGCCAATTAGTGAGCTATCTTGGCAATCAGTGAGCTCGTTGAGGTTCAGCCTCCAATCAGCTACCAATCAGTGAGTCAGCCCTGTCAATCATTGAGCTAGCCCTGCCAATCAGTGGGTCAGCCCTGTCAATCAGTGAGCCGGCTCTGCGAAACAGTGAGCTAGCCCTGCCAATCAGTGACCTAACCCTGCCAATCAGTGGGTCAGTCCTGCCAATCAGTGAGCTAGCTTGCCCATCAGTGAGTCAGTCCTGCCAATCAGTGACCTAGCTTGCCCATCAGTGAGTCAGTCCTGCCAATCAGTGACCTAGCCCTGCCAATCAGTAAACTAGCCCCCTCTATCGGTGAGCTAGCCCTACCAATCAGTGGGTCAGCCCTGCCAGTCAGTGACCTAGCCCTGCCAATCAGTCAACTAACCCTGCCAATCAGTGAGCTAGCCCTACCAATCAGTGAGCCAGCTTGCCAGTCAGTGACCTAGCTCTGCCAATCAGTGAACTAGCCCCGTCAATCAGTGAACTAGCCCTGCCAATCAGTAGGCCAGCCCTGCCAATTAGTGAGCTGGCCCCGCCAATCAGTGAACTAGCCCCGTCAATCAGTGAGCTAGCCCTGCCAATCAGTGACTCGCCCTCCCACCAATGGACCGCCAATGCTAATCGCAAGCCCGGCACCATCCTGGTATGTCGTGGAAGTACATGTTTGTGCTTGGAGAATATAGAATCGGCTATTCCGTCGTGTTTTGCTAGACATATATACCAATGGTCTATGCCGTGGCACTGTGATGTGAAAACTGAGCAGACCGATGCTGTAAATACCTTTTTGCGTGGGGGAGGGGGGGGGGGGGGCGGTGTCCTACAAATTAATTAACTGTGTGGTGCATGCCCACTTTAAAGGCGAACAGTTGCACTGTCATTCATCGACTATGATATGCCGTTTTCAGAATTTGAAAAGAAAATTTATTTTGTGAATTCAAGTTGTTATGCATGGAGCTTATGACTAAATAAAAGCGTGTTAGATGACAAGAACGTATCGTAAGTAATGCTGCTCTATAAATCGGTCCATGGGTTATCGTGTATCCCGATTAGACGATTAAAAACAGATGGTCGTGCCAAGATTTGCGAGGCTGAAATTCTAAATTATTGTATTATCAGAATAATCGCCCACTTCTCATCAGTAGAAGTCACCCACCCCTCATCAGTAGCAGCCACCCACCCCTCATCAGTAGAAGTCACCCACCCCTCATCAGTAGAAGTTACCCACTCCTCATCAGTAGAAGTCACCCACCCCTCATCAATAGAAACCACCCACCCCTCATCAGTAGAAGTCACCCACCCCTCATCAATAGAAACCACCCACCCCTCATCAGTAGAAGTCACCCACCCCTCATCAATAGAAGTCACCCAACCATCATCAGTAGAAGTCACCCACTCCTCATCAGTAGAAGTCACCCAACCCTCATCAGTAGAAGTCACCCGCCCCTCATCAGTAGAAGTCATCTACCCCTCATCAGTAGAAGTCACCCACCCCTCATCAGTAGAAGTCATCCAACCCTCATCAGTAGAAGTCACCCACCCCTCATCAGTCGAAGTCACCCACCCCTCATCAGTAGAAGTCACCCACCCCTCATCAGTAGAAGTTACCTACCCCGCACCAGTAAAAGGCACCTACCCCTCATCAATAGAAGTCACCCACCCCTCATCAGTAGAAGTCACCCACCCCTCATCAGTAGAAGTCACCCGCCCCTCATCAGTAGAAGTCACCCACCCCTCATCAGTAGAAGTTACCCACCCCGCACCAGTAAAAGGCACCTACCCCTCATCAGTAGAAGTCACCCGCCCCTCATCAGTAGAAGTCACCCACCCCTCATCAGTAGAAGTTACCCACCCCGCACCAGTAAAAGGCACCTACCCCTCATCAGTAGAAGTCACCCACTCCTCATCAGTAGAAGTCACCCACCCCTCATCAGTAGAAGTTACCCACCCCGCACCAGTAAAAGGCACCTACCCCTCATCAGTAGAAGTCACCCACTCCTCATCAGTAGAAGTCACCCACCCTTCATCAGTAGAAGTCACCCGCCCCTCATCAGTAGAAGTCACCCACCCCTCATCAGTAGAAGTTACCCACCCCGCACCAGTAAAAGGCACCTACCCCTCATCAGTAGAAGTCACCCACTCCTCATCAGTAGAAGTTACCCACCCCGCACCAGTAAAAGGCACCTACCCCTCGTCAGTAGAAGGCACCTTCCCCTCATCAGTAGAAGTCACCCACCCCTCATCAGTAGAAGTTACCCACCCCGCACCAGTAAAAGGCACCTACCCCTCATCAGTAGAAGTCACCCGCCCCTCATCAGTAGAAGTCACCCAACCCTCATCAGTAGAAGTCACCCACCCCTCATCAGTAGAAGTCACCCGCCCCTCATCAGTAGAAGTCACCCACCCCTCATCAGTAGAAGTCACCCACCCCTCATCAATAGAAGTTACCCACCCCGCACCAGTAAAAGGCACCTACCCCTCATCAGTAGAAGTCACCCACTCCTCATCAGTAGAAGTCACCTACCCCTCATCAGTAGAAGTCACCCGCCCCTCATCAGTAGAAGTCACCCACCCCTCATCAGTAGAAGTTACCCACCCCGCACCAGTAAAAGGCACCCGCCCCTCATCAGTAGAAGTCACCCACCCCTCATCAGTAGAAGTCAACCACCCCTCATCAGTAGAAGTCACCCACCCCTCATCAGTAGAAGTCACCCACCCCTCATCAGTAGAATTTACCCACCCCGCACCAGTAAAAGGCACCCGCCCCTCATCAGTAGAAGCTACCCACCCCGCACCAGTAAAAGGCACCTACCCCTCATCAGTAGAAGTCACCCACTCCTCATCAGTAGAAGTTACCCACCCCGCACCAGTAAAAGGCACCTACCCCTCATCAGTAGAAGGCACCTACCCCTCATCAGTAGAAGTCACCCACCCCTCATCAGTAGAAGTTACCCACCCCGCACCAGTAAAAGGCACCTACCCCTCATCAGTAGAAGTCACCCGCCCCTCATCAGTAGAAGTCACCCGCCCCTCATCAGTAGAAGTCACCCACCCCTCATCAGTAGAAGTCACCCGCCCCTCATCAGTAGAAGTCACCCACCCCTCCTCAGTAGAAGTCACCCACCCCTCATCAATAGAAGTTACCCACCCCGCACCAGTAAAAGGCACCTACCCCTCATCAGTAGAAGTCACCCACTCCTCATCAGTAGAAGTTACCCACCCCGCACCAGTAAAAGGCACCTACCCCTCATCAGTAGAAGTCACCCACCCCTCATCAGTAGAAGTCACCCAACCCTCATCAGTAGAAGTCACCCGCCCCTCATCAGTAGAAGTCACCCAACCCTCATCAGTAGAAGTCACCCACCCCTCATCAGTAGAAGTCACCCGCCCCTCACCAGTAGAAGTCACCCACCCCTCATCAGTAGAAGTCACCCACCCCTCATCAATAGAAGTTACCCACCCCGCACCAGTAAAAGGCACCTACCCCTCATCAGTAGAAGTCACCCACTCCTCATCAGTAGAAGTTACCCACCCCGCACCAGTAAAAGGCACCTACCCCTCATCAGTAGAAGGCACCTACCCCTCATCAGTAGAAGTCACCCACCCCTCATCAGTAGAAGTTACCCACCCCGCACCAGTAAAAGGCACCTACCCCTCATCAGTAGAAGTCACCCGCCCCTCATCAGTAGAAGTCACCCAACCCTCATCAGTAGAAGTCACCCACCCCTCATCAGTAGAAGTCACGCGCCCCTCATCAGTAGAAGTCACCCACCCCTCATCAGTAGAAGTCACCCACCCCTCATCAATAGAAGTTACCCACCCCGCACCAGTAAAAGGCACCTACCCCTCATCAGTAGAAGTCACCCACCCCTCATCAGTAGAAGTCACCCAACCCTCATCAGTAGAAGTCACCCGCCCCTCATCAGTAGAAGTCACGCACCCCTCATCAGTAGAAGTCACCCACCCCTCATCAGTAGAAGTCACCCACCCTCTTCAGTAGAAGTCACCCGCCCCTCATCAGTAGAAGTCACCCACCCCTCTTCAGTAGAAGTCACCCAACCCTCATCAGTAGAAGTCACCCACCCCTCATCAGTAGAAGTCACGCACCCCTCATCAGTAGAAGTCACCCAACCCTCATCAGTAGAAGTTACCCACCCCGCACCAGTAAAAGGCACCTACCCCTCATCAGTAGAAGTCACCCACTCCTCATCAGTAGAAGTTACCCACCCCGCACCAGTAAAAGGCACCTACCCCTCATCAGTAGAAGTCACCCACCTCTCATCAGTAGAAGTCACCCAACCCTCATCAGTAGAAGTCACCCGCCCCTCATCAATAGAAGTCACCCAACCCTCATCAGTAGAAGTCACCCGCCCCTCATCAATAGAAGTCACCCAACCCTCATCAGTAGAAGTCACCCAACCCTCATCAGTAGAAGTCACCCACCCCTCATCAGTAGAAGTCACCCACCCCTCATCAGTAGAAGTCACGCACCCCTCATCAGTAGAAGTCACGCACCCCTCATCAGTAGAAGTCACCCGCCCCTCATCAATAGAAGTTACCCACCCCGCACCAGTAAAAGGCACCTACCCCTCATCAGTAGAAGTCACGCACCCCTCATCAATAGAAGTCACCCAACCATCATCAGTAGAAGTCACCCAACCCTCATCACTAGAAGTCACCCAACCCTCATCAATAGAAGTCACCCAACCATCATCAGTAGAAGTCACCCGCCCCTCATCAATAGAAGTCACCCACCCCTCATCAGTAGAAGTCACCCGCCCCTCATCAGTAGAAGTCACCCAACCATCATCAGTAGAAGTCACCCACCCCTCATCAATAGAAGTCACCCAACCCTCATCAGTAGAAGTCACCCGCCCCTCATCAGTAGAAGTCACCCAACCCTCATCAGTAGAAGTCACCCACCCCTCATCAATAGAAGTCACCCAACCCTCATCAGTAGAAGTCACCCACCCCTCATCAATAGAAGTCACCCAACCCTCATCAGTAGAAGTCACCCACCCCTCATCAGTAGAAGTCACGCACCCCTCATCAGTAGAAGTCACCCAACCATCATCAGTAGAAGTGTATATTACAGAAATGAGATGGGAAACAGTTGATTCTCAGTCGTTTTTATTGGCAGATGTAACAGTTATAGGATGTGTACAACCATTCATGGTCGAAAGGTAAATTTATGTTTCGACGCAGCCTCCAATTTTATTTATTAAGTTGAAAACTGGCTGAAGATTCGCTTCCGTATCAGACCTCAGACATACGCTGAGCACTCCATAATCTTATCAGTATCATTATATTAAGGCATAGTGGTTAGTTCCCCAAGTCCGTTACTCAGACAGCGACGAGCAAAGGGAGGTGGCCAGCTAGACAGGAGGTCGTAAACGGAGGTGACCAGCCAGAGAGAAGGTCTTGTAGGCCAACGAGGAGGTCCTGTAGGCCAGAGAGAAGGTCCTGTAGGCCAGAGAGGAGGTCCTGTAGGCCAGAGAGGAGGTCCTGTAGGCCAGAGAGGAGGTCATGTAGCGAGGCAGGATGACGGTTGCTGGTCCAAGGAGCCGCCGTCCTGTGATGACGTCACGTGCTCGCTTCATGTGGCGAGGTGTGACTCGGATGCCATCAGGGACGCCATCTTGGATCACGTGTCATCGAGGCGACATCCGGTTCAGACCCCACGCCCTATGTGTGCAGATATCAACCGGTGGCTGAGCAACGAGTCTCCCGAGAGTCTGACCCCGACACCCTCCCACCCACCCCGCACGCCACTCACCAGGTGGCGCTGTGCATCGTCCTTGACATTGGTCAGTGATGTCTCATAACGATGCACATTTGTGATCCAAACATGTTGATGCATTCCCCGGAGCAGCACGGTTTCGTGGCGCAGTTAAACTTCGAGCAAACGAGATTTCTGAAAGAGATATATATATATAGTTATAATACATATTCATCAAGAAAACAAAAGGTATACAAATATTCTGTATGCATTTTTGTTCGTAACCCGGCCGGGGGGCACTATAATACAAACATGGTGGAGGGGTTCCGCCGTTGCCTTGATGCCTGAGAGAGAAAGATACCCATATAGAGCAGATACTTTAAAACTTGCGACCAGGGTTTCGTGGGGGGGGGGGGGGGGAAGGGAGGGGTGCTCTGAAAATGTGAGTTCATATAGAGCGGGTTGCCCGGAAAAAATACCCCTTTTGAGCGCATTTTGGCGGTAATACCCCAACCGAGCCGAATTTGGCCGTGAAAAAGGGGGGGGGGCGGGGCTTTACCGCGGAACCCAGCAACGTATTAAATACCCCCCCCACCTCGGGGTTCGTGACAATTCCACATGCGACTCTGATAATAATGATTCTGAAGTACACCTCATATTGTTAGTCTTCATTAGGCCGGCATGCTGTTGGGTCAAGGGGTCGGGACGGTGCATTCGCCCCCCGGTCCTCGCAGATGTCTATTGTACAAACCGTCTCATGTCCCCATGAACACGGTTGAGGTTACCCCCCTCCCCCCTCCCCCCCCCCCCACCCCCCTGCCCGGCTCCTCTGCATTGACGCGATGCGGTCTTCATTGGTTAAAATGGCATTAAAAACCCAGCCAATGTTTAGCGAAGTCCTGGGCCGTGAGATCAGTACAGGCCGTGACTGCCGTCACATCACCCCTTCTCGAGGCCGGTCGTGACAGTGTCGGTAGCGGTTACCTCGAGGACGCTCGCAATCCTTGGGAAACACCCCGTTGTTCTCTCTCTTGCGAGGCCGTGATGGGCGGGGGCGGGGGCGGTAGGGTCGATGGAGTTGGATGGGGGTTAGGGGGTTAGGGTCGATGAGTGGGCGGGGGGGGGGGCGGGCGGGGGGGGGGGCACATGACAGAAGAAAGGGTGTGAATGCTGGACACGACTTTCAGACAGATGTGGCCGCTCTGTCCGCCAACACGCACGCACCAACGACGCATTTGCTTCGCCATTATGACTCCCACGTGTCAAAGAAATGTCAAGGTCACGGCTGGAGAAGCTTACCCTTGGCGGTCTTATAGGACGTAGCTTGTCTAAGTCGGTACAAGCGGAGGGGGGTTGCGGGGGGGGGGCGGTAGGGGAGGATGAGGGGCGATGGTGGGGGAGAGGTGGGAAGTTGGAGGGCGATGGGGGAGGATGAGGGGTAATGGCGGAAAGGATACCCCTCCAGAAGGCTGGGGCCTCTGCTTCTTTAAAGTGTGTCACCCCCACATGGCGATTAAATATGTCGGTTGACCTCCGTGGTGTGAGGGTCACGGACGGTCTTCGACGATTATCCGCGTTGAAACAGCATTAAATCACATGGGGAAGTTGAAGGCTCAGACAAATCATGATCGCACGGCCACGAAAGAAGAACTCGAGCGAAAAAAATGTCAAGATAGGGCAGGGTCAAAACCATCCTTAACCACGCTCGAGTGCCACATATAAAAAGAATTTGGCTGCAAATTAGTTATTTAAGTCTGCGATTACGATTTTAATAGCACGGTCAAGGCAAAAGTCAAGTCAAGCTAGAAGTGAGACGTTTGATGGCAACATTTATGAGAAAGCCAAAGATTTGTAGGTGATGGTTAATGTGATGTGGTTTTACATGAGGTAGAGACGGGCTGGAGAGCTGACGGAATGTAGGGAGAACGGGAGAGGTTTGTAGCCAAGGGAATACTTAGGTGGGTCGTCAGGCGTTATGGAGTCGTCTTAAAGCAATCAGTGCAGCAAATGGCGACACGCGACACAGGCATATTTGATAGTCGACATTGACCCCCAAATTCCGACACTGAGGGTCTGAAAAAAGCGACATCGACATTTAAAAAAAAGAAAAGACACGGAACGTCGTGAAAAATCGACATTTGACACTCAGAATTTTTAAAAATCGACGCTGGACGCTAGCCATTTTAATTTACCACGTGATGCTGGAGATGGCCTGACACTGGAGCCATGTTCTTATATTAGCCAGAAACATCAACGTATTGTTGGGGCCTTTGACCCGTAGATTGTCTTCAATGCCGGCGTGTGTTGGCGTAAGACAACAACGAACCGTTGAACGCTTTAATCTGCAGTAGGTGCGAAATATGTTTGCCAGCTATAATCACTCAACGCCTTGACAGTTCCATGACGCTGCCACCTATATCTGATTTGCTAGTGTTCTCGTTTGATCCATACATCAGGGAAAGCAATGAAAGACACTGTTGGTCCCTATATAGCGCATGGTGCAAAGTATGGTATTCACCCTGAACAAAGTAATATATGGAGCTTGAGAAATATGATGCGGAAGCAGAGAACGTTGAAATAAAAAAAAAATCCTTTTGATCCATCTATCCGATTTAAAATATTTCCACCTTAGATGCAATTACGGTTTAACAGGACGTGGGATAGGATGATGGTAAACGAATACATGTTACACAAAATATCATAACCCATATGAAATGTAATAATGAATGTAAAAAATATGAATGCAAAATAAAAGATTTACGTCATTCCGTGACCATATATTTTACCATCGATATTTTTTAGTAGCAGTTTTAATGTATCTATGTCAAGCGCGACCTGTTTTGTCACACCTTTATCGAATTAAGGCGTTAAGGGTGTTTGGTGGTTACACGTCACAAATACTCTATGAATAAGCCAACATTTAAAAGGGCTATAGGCTTAGACAGCCCCTGCATATGGTTTATGCTAACACACGAAGCCGGCTTCAGAGGTCAACCTAGATGGCCGATATGGCGGGCAGCGAAACAGCTTCGTATGGTTAGATCTCAAACTCTGGTGACAAACTAATGTCTTTCAATGCCACAAATATCCTCCCGAACCATTGCAAAACTACTACTAAGTACTACTAATACTAACTAAGCATATCAAACACACAGTATTTGGATTCAGTCTTCATGGTTTCGCAGAAACTGCCAACTGTCAACACCGGGGCTTTTATGACCGCCTGTGCATGCTTTTTGTCCTCGGGGATTTTGGTGACTGGGCGTTTCTGTCCGCCGGGGCTTTCGTCAGTTCATCGCGAGACTTGTAAGTTACGATGTGGGTAAACGCACTTTAACGGAACGCTTTTTGGTGTATTTTTTTCACCGACCGGCCGACCCCATTCTGCTGATGACCAGGGACATGAGAAACGGACAATTGATTTACAACGCCCTGAAGTGAAATATTATACGCTGTGCTGCATTGTTATGTTACAATATTATCGTTCATTGTTATGTTACAATATTAGGTGTGCTTCCAGTTGGACGACTTCCACTTGGACGACACCCCATTTTGGTACTTCCAGTTGGACGACTTCCAGTTAGACGACATTATATATATATACGTTAGGTATCGCAAAACAAGCAATTCATATAGATGCATCATGATTAGTAACGCTATTTGAGAGGTTTGCAGATAAAACTGGGACAGTTTGAAGAATAGTAGCATTTTTTCGGCGCGTCGTCTAAGATTTAGCGTCACTCTGTTGTTGCCGACAGCCATTGCGTTGGCGTCGTGTTATTCTTACAAAGAGGCGTTAACGACACCTACACCCTTTGATGTTCAAGATGGAATATTGGCTGCCTTCCCCCGCTTTCACACCTCTTGAATTATACACTTGAGACCTCCAGCTTGTAAGTTAATAATGTTTGATGCGGCTTGTGATTAACATAACGAAATACAATGGAGTCCTTATTGCAATGGTACATTGTTATGTTATAATATTATAGTACATTGTTATGTTACAATATTATCGTACATTGTTATGTTACAATATTATCGTACATTGTTATGTTACAATATTATAGTACATTGTTATGTTACAATATTATAGTACATTGTTATGTTACAATATTATGGTACATTGTTATGTTACAATATTATGGTACATTGTTATGCTACAATGTTATCGTACATTGTTATGTTACAATATTATCGTACATTGTTATGTTACAATATTATCGTACATTGTTATGTTACAATTTTATCGTACATTGTTATCCTATTATATATTTATGTTACATTGTTATCCTATTATATATTTATGTTACATTGTTATCCGATTATATATTTATGTTACATTGTTATCCTATCATATATTTATGTTACATTGTTAGCCTATCGCATTTTAGCATACATGGATATGTTATCCTGTCATATTTTTTATCACGCATTGTTATCCAATGACATTTTCACCTTACAGTGTTATCCTATTATATTTTTTATCTAGCAATGTTTACATCGTTTATCTAATATATATTTTTGCACGTAACGTTACTTTTATATCTCCTGGGCAGGTGGGTGGGCCAAGGTACACGTACAATGGTACAATGGGCTATAGCTATAAGGGGCCGGGTGACATAATGTTTGTATGTCACGACTGTTATTGAGCCGGATATGTATGTTTGACAGGGTCTTTTGTGAGAGACAGGACTACTGTCTTGAGTTGCATCAGGGGGGAAAGCTCTCACGAACAGAAGCCTTTTTTTTGTTCTCTGTGACTGCCATCTGTACTCCGTGTACGAATAAAGATATATAAGAAAGTGTGCCTGTTATGGGGTATTATAGTGCGGTGTGGTGGGGGTGGTGGTGGTGGGGGCGGGGGGGGGGCGTTATTGTGCGCTGGCGGTGTGGGGTGGCGGTGTATGGTGAGGGTGGGGGTGTAGGGTGGCGGTGTGTGGGGTGGGGGTGGGGTGTAGGGTGGCGGTGTGTGGGGTGGCCTTGTGTGGGGTGCGGGTGTGTGGTGGCGGTGTGTGGGGGTGGGGTGTGGGGTGAGGGTGTGTGGGGTGGCGGTGGGTGGGGTGGGGGTGTAGGGTGGCGGTGTGGGTTGGCGGTGTGGGGTGGCGGTGTGTGGTATAGGGTGGCGATGGCGATCTATGGTGTTGGGGGTAGCGGTGTTGGCGGGTGGCTATAACTAGCTACCTGCCCTGTCACGAGCTTGCCTTCGCTTGAAAGGCATCTCCGTTTTGTCGGTGGAAGCCATTATACGAATTGCACCATTCCTTTTTCGCACGTTTGGTTCGTCAGGTCGTCGGTCCATTCATTGTGGCTCCTGGCTTCACAGATGACACGCTTAAACTCGGGTAATAGAACCCCCCCCCCCCCGCCCCCGGCCCCCGGACCTATTCATCAGGTCACCCCATCGTGGTAGAGGATTCAACAGTGTTCAGACACAGCACGCCGGCCAACAGCACACCTAGCGGGCTAATCACACACTACTACATATTTGGTCTGGTTGGCTGCAAAAACACTGACCTCGAAAAGTGACCGCATAATAAAACCAAAAACCATTAACCAAATAAAATTACCACGCAGGTACAAAGCTGTGACTATACTTGACTAGGCGAAGCAATCGCACTGATGACTGACAGACTGCCACATACTGACCTCGACGGCCAATTTCTGGGTGAATGAAGCGTAACATTAGCATAATTTACCCATTGATGAGTAAATATTAAAGCAATCTGAGGGGGGGGTCAGTGTGACTGAGGGGTTGGTCAGTGTGACTGAGGGGGCGGGTCACTGTGAGGGGTGGGTCAGTGCGACTGAGGGGGTGGGTCAGTGCGACTGAGGAATGGGTCAGCATGATTGAGGGGTGGGTCAGTGTGACTGAGGGGTTGGTCAGTGTGACTGAGGGGTTGGTCAGTGTGACTGAGGGGGCGGGTCAGTGTGAGGGGTGGGTCAGTGTGACTGAGGAATGGGTCAGCATGATTGAGGGGTGGGTCAGTGTGACTGACGGGGCGGGTCAGTGCGACTGGGGGGCGGGTCAGCGTGAGGAGTGTGTCAGTGTGACTGAGGGGGTGGGTCAGTGTGACTGAGGAGGCAGGTCAGTGTGACTGAGGGGTGGGTCAGTGTGACTGAGGGGTGGGTCAGTGCGACTGAGGAATGGGTCAGCATGATTGAGGGGTGGGTCAGTGTGACTGAGGGGTGGGTCAGTGCGACTGAGGAATGGGTCAGCATGATTGAGGGGTGGGTCAGTGTGACTGAGGGGCGGGTCAGTGAGACTGAGGGGCGGGTCAGTGTGACTGAGGGGTTGGTCAGTGTGACTGAGGGGTGGGTCAGTGTGACTGAGGGGGCGGGTCAGTGTGACTGAGGGGCGGGTCAGTGTGACTGAGGGGTGGGTCAGTGTGACTGAGGAATGGGTCAGTGTGACTGAGGGGTGGGTCAGTGTGACTGAGGGGTTGGTCAGTGTGACTGAGGGGGCGGGTCAGTGTGACTGGGGGGTGGGTCAGCATGATTGAGGGGTGGGTCAGTGTGACTGAGGGGCGGGTCAGTGAGACTGAGGGGGCGGGTCAGTGTGAGGGGTGGGTCAGTGTGACTGAGGGGTTGGTCAGTGTGACTGAGGGGTGGGTCAGCATGATTGAGGGGTGGGTCAGTGTGACTGAGGGGCGGGTCAGTGAGACTGAGGGGGCGGGTCAGTGTGAGGGGTGGGTCAGTGTGACTGAGGGGTGGGTCAGTGTGATTGAGGGGTGGGTCAGTGTGACTGAGGGGTGGGTCAGTGTGACTGAGGGGTGGGTCAGTGTGATTGAGGGGTGGGTCAGTGTGACTGACGGGGCAGGTCAGTGTGACGGGGGGGCGGGTCAGTGTGAGGAGTGGGTCAGTGTGCCTGACGGGTGGGTCAGTTTGACTGAGGGGTGGGTCAGCATGATTGAGGGGTGGGTCAGTGTGACTGAGGGGTGGGTCAGTGTGACTGAGGGGGCGGGTCAGTGTGAGGGGTGGGTCAGTGTGCCTGAGGGGTTGGTCAGTGTGACTGAGGGGGCGGGTCAGTGTGAGGGGTGGGTCAGTGTGACTGAGGGGTGGGTCAGTGTGACTGACGGGGCGGGTCAGTGCGACTGGGGGGCGGGTCAGCGTGAGGAGTGTGTCAGTGTGACTGAGGGGGTGGGTCAGTGTGACTGAGGAGGCAGGTCAGTGTGACTGAGGGGTGGGTCAGTGTGACTGAGGGGTGGGTCAGTGTGACTGAGGGGGCGGGTCACTGTGAGGGGTGGGTCAGTGTGACTGAGGGGTGGGTCAGTGTGACTGAGGGGTTGGTCAGTGTGACTGAGGGGTGGGTCAGCATGATTGAGGGGTGGGTCAGTGTGACTGAGGGGCGGGTCAGTGAGACTGAGGGGGCGGGTCAGTGTGAGGGGTGGGTCAGTGTGACTGAGGGGCGGGTCAGTGTGATTGAGGGGTGGGTCAGTGTGATTGAGGGGTGGGTCAGTGTGACTGAGGGGTGGGTCAGTGTGACTGAGGGGTGGGTCAGTGTGATTGAGGGGTGGGTCAGTGTGACTGACGGGGCAGGTCAGTGTGACGGGGGGGCGGGTCAGTGTGAGGAGTGGGTCAGTGTGCCTGACGGGTGGGTCAGTTTGACTGAGGGGTGGGTCAGCATGATTGAGGGGTGGGTCAGTGTGACTGAGGGGCGGGTCAGTGAGACTGAGGGGGCGGGTCAGTGTGAGGGGTGGGTCAGTGTGCCTGAGGGGTGGGTCAGTGTGATTGAGGGGTGGGTCAGTGTGACTGACGGGGCAGGTCAGTGTGACGGGGGGGCGGGTCAGTGTGAGGAGTGGGTCAGTGTGCCTGACGGGTGGGTCAGTTTGACTGAGGGGTGGGTCAGTGTGACTGAGGGGTGGGTCAGTGTGACTGACGGGTGGGTCAGTGTGACTGAGGAATGGGTCAGCATGATTGAGGGGTGGGTCAGTGTGACTGAGGAGCGGGTCAGTGTGACTGAGGGGGCGGGTCAGTGTGACTGGGAGGCGGGTCAGTGTGACTGGGGGGCGGGTCAGTGTGACTGAGGGGGCGGGTCAGTGTGACTGAGGGGGCAGGTCAGTGTGACTGAGGGGGCGGGTCAGTGTGACTGAGGGGGCGGGTCAGTGTGACTGAGGGGTCTGTCAGTGTGACTGAAGGGGTTGGTCAGTGTGACTGAGGGGCGGGTCAGTGTGACTGGGGGGCGGGTCAGTGTGAGGGGTGGGTCAGTGTGACTGAGGGGTTGGTCAGTGTGACTGAGGGGTTGGTCAGTGTGACTGAGGGGTGGGTCAGTGTGACTGAGGGGGCGGGTCAGTGTGACGGAGGGGTGGGTCAGTGTGACCGAGGGGGCGAGTCAGTGTGACTGAGGGGTGGGTCAGTGTGACTGAGGGGACGGTTCAGTGTGACTGAGGGGTGGGTCAGTGTGACTGAGGGGTTGGTCAGTGTGACTGAGGGGGCGGGTCACTGTGAGGGGTGGGTCAGTGCGACTGAGGGGCGGGTCAGTGTGACTGAGGGGTGGATCAGTGTGACTGGGGGGCGGGTCAGTGTGACTGGGGGGTGGGTCAGCATGATTGAGGGGTGGATCAGTGTGACTGAGGGGCGGGTCAGTGAGACTGAGGGGGCGGGTCAGTGTGAGGGGTGGGTCAGTGTGCCTGAGGGGTGGGTCAGTGTGATTGAGGGGTGGGTCAGTGTGACTGACGGGGCAGGTCAGTGTGACGGGGGGGCGGGTCAGTGTGAGGAGTGGGTCAGTGTGCCTGACGGGTGGGTCAGTTTGACTGAGGGGTGGGTCAGTGTGACTGAGGGGTGGGTCAGTGTGACTGACGGGTGGGTCAGTGTGACTGACGGGTGGGTCAGTGTGACTGAGGAATGGGTCAGCATGATTGAGGGGTGGGTCAGTGTGACTGAGGAGCGGGTCAGTGTGACTGAGGGGGCGGGTCAGTGTGACTGGGAGGCGGGTCAGTGTGACTGGGGGGCGGGTCAGTGTGACTGAGGGGGCGGGTCAGTGTGACTGAGGGGGCAGGTCAGTGTGACTGAGGGGGCGGGTCAGTGTGACTGAGGGGGCGGGTCAGTGTGACTGAGGGGTCTGTCAGTGTGACTGAAGGGGGGGGTCAGTGTGACTGAGGGGCAGGTCAGTGTGACTGAGGGGCGGGTCAGTGTGAGGGGTGGGTCAGTGTGACTGAGGGGGCGGGTCAGTGTGACTGAGGGGTCTGTCAGTGTGACTGAGGGGACGGTTCAGTGTGACTGAGGGGTGGGTCAGTGTGACTGAGGGGTGGGTCAGTGTGACTGAGGGGTGGGTCAGTGTGACTGGGGGGTGGGTCAGTGTGACTGAGGGGTGGGTCAGTGTGACTGAGGGGTGGGTCAGTGTGACTGAGGGGTGGGTCAGTGTGACTGAGGGGGCGGGTCAGTGTGACGGAGGGGTGGGTCAGTGTGACCGAGGGGGCGAGTCAGTGTGACTGAGGGGTGGGTCAGTGTGACTGAGGGGACGGTTCAGTGTGACTGAGGGGTGGGTCAGTGTGACTGAGGGGTGGGTCAGTGTGACTGAGGGGGCGGGTCACTGTGAGGGGTGGGTCAGTGCGACTGAGGGGCGGGTCAGTGTGACTGAGGGGTGGATCAGTGTGACTGGGGGGCGGGTCAGTGTGACTGGGGGGCGGGTCAGTGTGACTGAGGGGCGGGTCAGTGTGACTGGGGGCGGGTCAGTGTGAGGGGTGGATCAGTGTGACTGAGGGGCGGGTCAGTGGGACTGAGGGGTGGATCAGTATGACTTGGGGGCGGGTCAGTGTGAGGGGTGGGTCAGTGTGACTGGGGGGCGGGTCAGTGTGACTGGGGGGCGGGTCAGTTTGAGGGGTGGGTCACTGTGACTGGGTGGCGGGTCAGTGTGACTGAGGGGGCAGGTCAGTGTGACTGAGGGGTGGGTCTGCATGATTGAACGGTGGGTCAGCGTATCTGGGAGGCAGAAGCCATTAGTCTGAGGTATTGATACTGAAAACTGTGACTGAGGCTGAATTTGAAGCCAGGATCCAGCCTGAAGTTGGGACTGAGATTTAGACTGAGACTGCGACTCAAACTGAGACTCAAACTAAGACTGCGACTGATAGTCAGACTGAGAGTCAGACTTAGAACGAGTCAGACTTAGACTGAGAGTCAGAATTAGACTGAGAGTCAGAATTAGACTGAGAGTCAGACTTAGACTGAGAGTCAGACTTAGACTGAGAGTCAAATGTAGACGCAGAGTCAGACTTAGACTGAGAGTCAGACTTAGACTGAGAATCAATCTTAGACTGAGAGTCAGACTTTGACTGACAGTCAGAATGTGACTGAGAGTCAAACTTAGACTGAGTCAGACTTAGACTGAGAGTCACTTAGACTGACATTCATGCTTAGACTGAGAATCAGACTTAGACTGAAAGTCAGACTTAGCGTCAGTCTTAGATTGAGAGTCAGTCTTAGACGTAGAGTCAGACTTAGACTGAGAGTCAGACTTAGACTGAGAGTCAGTCTTAGACTGAGAGTCAGACTTAGACTTAGAATCAGACTTAGACTGAGAGTCAGACTTAGGCTTAGAGTCAGTCTTAGACTTAGAGTAAGACAGACTGAGTCAGTCTTAGACTGAGAGTCAGACTTAGACTGAGAGTCAAATGTAGACGCAGAGTCAGTCTCAGACTGAGAGTCAGTCTCAGACTGAGAGTCAGTCTCAGACTGAGAGTCAGTCTCAGACTGAGAGTCAGTCTCAGACTGAGAGTCAGTCTCAGACTGAGAGTCAGTCTTGGACTGAGAGTCAGAATGCGACTCAGACGCACAATCAGTTCGATTTGCTGAAGGCAATGCAAGTAATTTATTTCCTTGTTAAGCCCACATTGCAACCATCATCCAACGCAACATGAATTAATAATAATGTGATCTCCATGGAGAAAGCAACTCACTCTTGAAGCTGTATGCTGCCGCGAGAAGGAGGCAGAGGGTCCATGGGTGCCACCCAGGGCTGGCTGGCCAGAAGACTCTCAGATAAGCTGTCAGGCAAACTGTCAGACATACTGTCAGACAAGCTGTCAGACATACTGTCAGACATACTGTCAGACATACTGTCAGACATTCTGTCAGCCATGCTGTCTTGTCTATCTTTATGGCGATACGTCGTTAAGCCCTTCCAAATGTGATTGTCTCTCGTCGTACCCTGCAGACCTGGAAGGATAAAAAGGACAACTTGTGGTAGTACAGTACTGTCAACCACTCAAGACAAGAAAAGTTTGAATGTTTTTAACGAAAGAAACACTCCCTAACGACCCTGACCCATTAGTGAGCCTCGTTATCAGCACTTTAATAATTACGTTTGGCTGGACGGGATACCCCATCATGCCTTGCATCTTCCTGGGGCCCGCTCACGGCGGACGTGGCGAGGGGACGGCGGGGGGGGAGGGATGGGGGCGGGCGTAGTGAAGAGGGGGTGGATGGAGAGGACACAAAAAATCGTGTCACATCACAACTGGCGTCTGGTTATTAATATGAGAACCAATTGTCTTGGGGGGCATATATATGCAAGGGATTCACTATCAACACAGTGAAATATAGTACGTTTGATCTTTAATTCAAGACAATTAAACAGAGATAAAATACTAACCATGACAGAGTCCCGCATATGCAGGATAAAAATGAGAACATCGATAGCGATAAAAAGGTTCCTTTCTCTGCATGTACCAGTCTGTACCCAGCGCCGCCTCCATCCCCCGGGGGGGGGGGGGGGAGAGAAGACTGACCTTTGTATACCGGTTGCACGGGGTACCAGCTGATGTAGAAGGCGTGGCCTGCCCCCGACGCTAGCGCCACCACCAGGAAGAAGAGCGCCACCTTTGGCATGGTGAAGAAGGCAGAGGGGCCGAAGGCACACCAGGTCTGCCACTCGCGACACCTGGCGGAAGACAAAGACGTCAATGCTCGGCTTCTGCTCGTTGCCAATTCTGTATTGTCGTAACTGTGACCTTGCCTACTATACTGTAACTATATCACCTACCTACTATCAGTCAGTCATTACATCAATCTCATTACATAATCTCTGGTAGCGAGTTGGCCTGTTTGGCTTGTTGCGTAACGGAATTGAACCGAATGGTGACAGAATATTTGTACGAGGCGCATGTCCCCTCACCTTGCCTGCCAAGTATGAAGGCAACATCTATTTTCATATAGCATTTATTAAATATCTATAGTTGACTGCATAATGTGGTATATCTATATATATATATCAATAAGTATCCATGAATATTTGCCTGTCTAACATCAGCTTGCCACAGACGCATATTGCATTTAATTCTCAGTGGCAATGTGTTTGCCACCACATTTGTCATTAGCCATGTGTTTTCGCCTCACCATTGTGTTTGGCAATATGTTTTTTCGGCAAATGTTTTTCAATTTGTGATGTGTTTCCCGCCACAGGTTTATTAGTGGCGATGCTGTTTTCCGCCACATGTTTATCAGTGGCGACCTGGTTTTTCCGTCACTGATGATAATTTTGAACTTTGTATTCTCGGCAATAAAGCTCTATCCAACAACCTAAATACTTGTTTGTGTTATCCTACTACAATACAGGGAACGAGCTGCGGGCGAGCCAGCTATATCACATTTTCGTATCGCGAGACATAAATTACCACATGTAAGCAATGGGTTGTTAAGAATAACTGTGTGCCTTATATGGGGTGGATGGGTGAGGGGGGGGGGGGAAGGGGGATTTTCGTTCCTCGAGAAAAGTTTTTTCATTTCACCGTGAACTGGGAATGAGGAAAATAATTCTCCGTGAGCTGGGAATGCGGTATTAGACGACCGTCGTGATCAAGGATTTTCATTAATCGTGAACTGTGAATCTTAATATTAGATAACCTTGAATCGGGAAATCGAGAAATTTATATTATCTATCCTTTTCTTTGAATGAGGGGAATTCTCGGTTTAATTCTTCGTGAACTGGGAATAAAGATATTTTTCGTCGTGATCTAGGAACACGACCCCCCCCCCCCACTTATATAAATAACTAACTTCGTAACGCCATAAATAACATAAATATGCTGAAGCGGAAGAATGAGAAAGTGAGTAGACGAGAAAACTGACTGAGAAAAATACAGAACGCAGAGGAAACTGATTGGGTGCCTATGGAAAGACAGGTATGCAGAAATACATCAAGGGGAAATGTATAGAAGCTACGACTAACGGTAAGGAATTTCGGAAAGTACTAACAGCATTGATATCATGGTAGAATGGCAGCAACAGCAGGAGACATCCATCAAGGTAGGCGACACATATTTAGTAAATATTTCATAGACATTGCCTGAGACATCTATAGGCGCATAATATGACAAACCAGATGATCAATCTATAGACGAAATCATACTTTATCACAGAGACCATCAATCCTATACGGCTGTAAAGTAAGGCAGCCACGACACGAGGGAAGCTTTTAACTTTGTGTGTCGAAGGCCAGTGGCTACCACAGGGTACCTACCAAGCTTGTCAAGTTGAGCTGCCATCTTGTATGGGTCATTAAGGTATGTGTTGGCGATTAATGCGTTTCTAAAATATCTCAAATGCAGTGAAGTCAAACCAATTTTCAAGAAAAAGGACAACTTAGATAAAGAAAACTACAGGCCGGTAAGTTTTCTTCCCTGTTTTCAAAGATACATGAACAGATATTATGTGACCAGCTTATATCATCCATGCAACCCAGGTTATCACGCAGACTTTCCAAGTTTAAAAAGGAATGCAGCTGTCAAAGCCTACTGATGCGCTTCGTTGAAGGCTCCCAAAAGAGCATTAGATAATAATCAAATTGTCGGAGCTATACTCATGGACCTCTCTGCATCATTCCAGTATCTTCCACACAGATTATTAATTACCAAGATAAACGCTTAGGACGTCAATAAACTTCTTCATAAGTATAATCATGCTGATGATGATACTATGATAATAAGGAATTTAACAAGGTTAAGGTAACTCTACAGAAGGAGTCCTCGAAAGGACAACGTGGTCCACCATTCACGACATGAAACCCAAGCCCAGTAAGTACCAGGCAATGGCGTTTGGAAGGAGAAACGAAATAAGTGAATAAGTTTTTGGTTTCTGGAATAGAACTGACAGCGAGACATGACGTAACATTACTGGATCCCAGATTAAAGTTCGGCAATCCAAAAAGGCTGGCAGAGGTCTCAAGGTATCTAATGCAATGATGTTTATAGCAAACTTGCGTCACTTCATTGTTTCATCTTTTCATGTTTTAATTACCTTCCCGTTGTGTGGCCTGTTTGTTGCATAAGACACATGCCACGCGTTAAATATCAGCTTGTGACCAAAATTCAGTCAACTGAGGCATCAAGGCAGCCAGCTATGTAAATAGGCTCAACAAAGAACAAGTCAAATCTCCTAAGGAACTCAAGACAATTCTTTCAACCTCGGATATGTTCTTGTGTCACTGTAATTCAGTGCACATTGTGCCACATAGCTAACGGGTAGACTAAGGTATAAACAGTTTATGGAATGGCTGTTATATTTTCATTATCATTGGCGCATTTATCTCAATCATCATCTCACGTCATTTTATCATTGTCGTTCAATAACACTTAATGCTAATGTTAATTGTTGACTTTTACATACCGACGTTAAATAAATCTTATGCTATATTATCTTATAATGTGCTGCTTTCTGTTTTGAGCGATACTAAAGAAAAAAAAAGAGGTTTGGTTCCTACGAAGCTCTCGTCTACCCAGCGAGATTTGCTTTCTCGACGTCTTAGAGGTCAAACGGGAAAGATTTATTCTTGGCCTGATGGCCGTCGGTAATAAATCGGCGAGCGCGCGCGTGACTAAAGCGCTCCACAGCACACTGACAATGGCGATATTAGGGCTATACAGTTCTCGCGATCGGTCCTCGAGACTTCAGTTTTGGGGACAAACAAACACACGTGCTCCATGTTGAAATAGAGGCAGCTATAAGTCAATTTCTTTCCAGGTTTATTCTAAAGACGTTAAAATATTTGGAGGCGATAAAGCGCAGAACTTTGGGAATGTACAAGAAATAATCCGTCTTCAAAGCCTCCGTGGTAACAAAAATGGCGAGAGCGAGAGATCGACTTTACCATTTACAATGTTGGATCACGAAAAGACATTTTTGTAAGTTTTCTACGTTTTTGAAGCGTTGCGCCAACGTTGTCACCGGGGAGAATCCGTGTGACGTCATAATACCTCGTTTTCGTAGGAAATGCAAAAAACGTTAGTTTCTCAGTCGTATTATCCCGTCGGAACAAATATTCGTCATTGTGGTGGCGCAAAACGAATAAAAAATAAATCATCTATCCGTTTTGTAAAGCTATATTTCTTAAATATTCTTAATCCTAGCGCTAAGCCTTCCGTAATGGACCCACTCCTCGGCGCCTGGCTTTCGCGCAGGTAGTCTGGTTCCCAGTCTCTCTCTTTGCGTAACATACACGCCACTCCTACGTCACAGATAGTCAGGATACCAGTGTGCGCAGAGATTCTAAACTCGTTACGAACACGTGCTTCATTTGTTTGTCCCCAAAATGAGTAAACCGGAAGGCTAACCAAACGAGACTTTATAGCCCTATAGAAGGGATTCCAGCGGTTGTAAGCGATATATGCTGTCACCAGTACAGAGACGGGGAGGGGATGTAGAGGTAGGGAGGAAATCAGAAAATCAGTATATGTGGCCGTCGGGGTGAGAGGGGTGTATTCTAGAGATTAAAAGTCATGAGGAAGCGAAAGGTGAGGTGGGTGAACCGTATATGTGGGACGACTAGGAGGGGTAAGGAGCGGGGGGGGGGGAGGGCCAGGAGGTGCGTATAGGGAGCAGCAAACTAGGAATTATAAATTACCCTGGGCTTGGGTAAGGCACTCTCAACTTCTGGGAATTAAGTTCAGTATAGACCTGAGTAACATGATTGGAAACGGTATTTAAATAGAAGTAACGGTGTCATACGAGATTTTGTATGGAACGGCAGGAGGTCAAAAATTCCGGCTCATATGTTGGCTCAAACGGTAAAGTTGGGACGAATCAATCTCCCACATATTGAAGCAATATCAGAGGCTTTAAAGATATACGGGGGGGGGGATCAAAAGCTGGAAATGTTCGACTTTAAGCCTGAAAATGAAAGCCGTAAACCCGTGAAGTGCAAGCAGCTTACCGCAACCCCTTGAACCCTCATTCATAAAGCGAGGGGGCAGGTGGGTGGGTGGGGGGGGGGGGGGGTAGGGGGACAGGGGTTAGGAAACAACACAAGCGGGTGAGGGAAGGGGAAAAACGGACCCTGCCGTAACCCCACTCCCTTGCGCCACCGCCCCTCGTGTCACCCAGACTCAGTTTCACCAGTTATCGCCAGGGCAAGGCAGAGCGCTCTTTGGGATGACGTCAGAGACACGTAACGCCAAGGCCTGGCTGGAAGACAAGGATTGGATTTGGGCCTCAAGTGATATTAATGGCGGACCGCCGAGGGTCGGGTTTAGCCGCGATCCCAATCCGGGGATGGGCTTATAGTGGTAGACCGCTACGGCCCAGAATACAGTCCCATTCGCCCACAGCCGCACACGCGGGCGTCAACAGGCTGATCGAATAACCAAGGAACGGTCGACTTTGGTCGGACAGTTTCCGGTGTTTAGTTCAGGGGATCATCTTCTATTCGAGTACCCAACGAGCCGGTATCTATTTATGAGGTGACAGTATCCCAGAATGACGTTGTACGAGAACTCTTGGACTATGGGAGGCTGTCGCGCGAGAAGTGCCATCAGCGGAGATGTTGCGTTGACTTAGCTTGCTTGCCAGTAACCCTCGGTTCACCGCACGTTTACGAGACGCAATTGTGCGACGTCATTGTTAATGCAAGAAAGAAACCAAAGAAATTTTATTCCAGACCTAGCCGTACATTATGACGTTATATTGGCGTTATTGAACTGATTGAAACCATACATATCCCTGCACGATGTTGATGACGAGCCGTACAGCTCAAAGCCTTTCTCCAAGCCGGGGTCCCAAGGAAACGTAGCCTATCCTTGTCTAGGATGGCCACAATGCTTGACCGATCAGTTTCTATCAAAATAGTTTTATATTAAACATGTATTTTATTACTTAAAACTATTTTAATTAGTATTTGGTTTCCGACCAATTCGACCCATTCGAATCATGGTGTTGTATATCATGTATAACATTACTCGTCCGACCAATTTTTTTTATGGCGATATTTCATGATACACTTACTTTTTCTTTCGCTACATCTAACATGTGACATTATCGTATAAAACAGAGCTGTTTGAGTTCGCTTTCCGGTGTTGGCTATCGATATAGATTGTAATATAGGCAAACCAATCCGTGTCACACGGTCTTGGCCTTGGCATACAATTGACATACAACCGCCTTACCATCAATAACACCGTGTGGCGTCCTCTGGTAATTTACACCACCCAGTCTGATCATGCGTGGTCTCTGATATGATAACGTTCGGTTTGGGAATAGGGGGCTTGTGTCCGGTGGGTGTCTCAAGGTGTCTGTGGGGGGGGGGGGGCAAGAGTTATTGCAATACGTGTCTGCGCCATTGGGGGCATTTCTTTGTTAACCCGGGGTATATCCCCTAGGTAAACAAAGGTTTCTTTCACCCGGGGTCGGGTGTGCGCGTGTTCGTTCGGCATGCCGCCCGTGTCCTTACTCAAAACAGCACAGGGTCGGCGCGATAGCTCAGTGGGCTACAGCGCTCGCATTGACTGTTCTGGCCACCTGAGAGCCTAACGGCACGTGGATCGGTGGTTTGAGCCCTGCTGTGGCCATGTCTGTGTGGTCGCAGGAAAAAGATCCCATGTCCTTCTTCGTAAAGGGCAGGGGTTTATGGCTCCACTCTCCCTTCCTTCTCCCATTGACGCGATATGACCCAAAGTGGTTAAAGCGTCCTGAATAACCAACCAATCAAAACAGAAGAGGCATTCGGGAGAAGATGGCGGCTGATTGAACAGTGACTGTCTAGGTTGATTCCATTGCCTATAAATGAACCGGACTTGACCGGTGTGAATATTTCATTGACATGCGACGTAGCCCGATCGGCAGACCCGGAAGAGGTTGAGTATACCGGGCGGCATATCCAGCCTGGCCCAAGGAAATGTGCCACAATAGAAACAGAATAGAACAAAGATAAGCCTAATGTAACAGTTTCTTAATGAATAATTCTCTAAAGAAGTTACACAAATAACGCAATAACTGTTTCCAGAAGTACACGAGTCATATACATGTATTTACAATATACTGTGGTATTATTTAAATAAGGTTCAACTGTTCCTGCATTCATCAACAACATGATTTAAAGTTGAAACCTTATTGAAACAACGCAATTTGCAATTTAATATGTATATTTAAGCCTATATCTTGAAGCATGTGTTGGGTGTCTGGCAAAGATTCACCCTTTGTCTGTCCTTTGTCCGGCAGAATATTTCGCCTACAGGACAGTTGTTCCACTTGGTGGTCCGACCAAACCAGCACTATATATCCAGGTCGCATATTAACAATTCGTTTCTGCCAATGTGACGGAGTGCGATTTACACAAATCGTGTACTTCTATGTACATGTACCCCGCCGATAAACTGTTAGAAACAGGTTATCCTTGCTGACAGTTAATTACAGAATGTCGCGCACATCGTGATCCCAACCAGCCCCTGGTTATAAGCGCCGAGCAAATTTAAAATTAAAGAAATGTTAACAAATTAAAAATTTAAATGACATTTTCATATGTTGATTCTTTGTTTCTGCTAAACTAATATAGATGGATTGGCTTAAAGCAACCTACTTACATGCGCCATCTTAATTTTTTTTACATTTTAGACTAAAAGTATCTCAAAATTATGTTGCATATGTTGTATATCTCTTTGAGTCTGTGAAACAACAATTTCGACATAAAACTGCACGGTTAATTTATATTGCGCTCGGACATCACACAGAATACCGAACAGCGAACAGGCGCGCAGGGATATAAAGCCGGCCGCCAACTTCTGCTTCGGTGAATACATTTGCTTCTCTCCGGATAGACCACACGCTTTCAGGGTTTAAATTAAAGACAGAATATACTTATTTGACATGAAAAAGAGGTTGGTAATACAAAAACTTACCGAATATATTGCTTTAAGGGTGAGGTTTGGTAACCCCTTAATTAACCATAACGAAATGTCAGCTGTAATGTCACGTTATAAGGTTCATTAGCACGGTGAAGGCGTGCTCGGGAGTACGAAGCGGCATCACGTACGTTGTCTAATGGAGCAAAACGCCCAGACCAGCCGAGTGGGTGAGCACTTTACGCCATCATCAGTTGTCTCCCTCTTTTTTTTTTACCCCTGGAGACTTTTTGTTGTGGCCGAAGTGCAACCTTAAGGGATGTTTCGTTTTCTGGTGTAATTCCCATAACTGCTTGGTTGGATGTTACAGGAAAAATACCAATAGGCGGCAAGAGCGGAAATGAAATCGAGACGTCGTCTTGCGCCATATGTTATGATCCATTTGCCAGAATAAAACAATAGTAGCAAAACTTGTGGGATGTACGTGCACGCCCAGAGGTGAGCGGGGGGGGGGGGGGTGGGACACTATTATGCAAATCGGTTGGGTGTGTGGCTGGACAGGTGGGGGGGGGGGGGTCTCTGGACGCTCAGCCATGCATGATGGGGCGAAAAAGGGTTTTAATCTTCCGGTTATCCAAAATGGTCGATTTACGAGGAAAGCACCATCTCGATTAACCTAATCTTCCGATTAAGCGGATTTCCATTAACCCAAATAAACAACATGGGGCTGTGTAGGAAATGGCTATTGGCTTTGAGATTTCTTTCGATCAAGCGAAGCTTACGATTATCTGGATGGAGGGTGGGCTGTAGCCTACTTGTCTTATCAAACCCTGATTCTATGACGGGTCTATGACGGCTAAAAACCGGTTCCACATTGCATCAGTATATGTCTTTCCGCATGTATACATTGTATGTATCTGACGCCATCTTCATATCTTTGGTTTCTTCATATCAACAGCAAATAAGCGTTTTCCATTTGATTTGTCCGGTAATGATTAAGACTACTGCTGCGCCTTAATGGGTTAAGCTTAGTGATGCTATATTGGTGTTGACAAATGATCTATACTTAGAAAGACTGCGTCACGTAATGTTAGCGACACGACAACTATGTGAATGTGCCTTGGATACCAAGGCCAGCATTTCATGCTGTCATGGCAACAAGCAGGGTACACAAGGTTATCCGACAGGGCGTGAACGTAACGAGGATTGTGTTCATGGCATTCCCTGGCGGCACGCCACGAGAACACTGCGGGCGTCTGGCAGACAGGTGAGGGACAGTTTGCTCCCAGCTTCGAGACATTATTGGCACTGTACAGGTGAGTAATTCCCCCCCCCCACCCGTCTACCTCCGTTCTCCCATCCAACCTCCCGCCCCCCCTCTCCACCCACTCCCCCCCCCCCGAGAGATCTGAGGAGCTCCGTGGCCCCGTCGCGTCCTCCGTCCTCAGGTTAAATTGATCGCGGCCGCAACAATGGGATATGTGACACTGGTGGCCACCCACGCCCAGAGCATTGGGGCGGTACCCCAAGCCTCCCCTACCCCTACCCCCCCCCCCCCATCAACACTGGCTGGTATGACGGCAGCTGCGTAAAAAAAGGGTATTTAACGGAATAAGAGAGGGCGGGGAATGGTGTGTTCGGGTGCGAGGGGCGTTGGGGGTGAGGACAAATTGGTGCTGGAGGGCTGATGGGTAAGTGTTTCATGAACATTGACAACTTGGCTCCAATCATCTCTCCTTCTCCCTCTGTTGCCAAGAAGCACGCTCGATTGCGATCGGATTGGTCAAGGACTAGAACAATAGATCGATCCAGGCTGTCAATCATTCAGTGACGTCACTGTTGCTTTTATCCAATCATGTCGCGAAAAAAGGTATTTCGCATGTGATTTGTCAGAAATTTCGTAGACTTTTATAGCTTGATTCATTGTATACCCCGCGAATGGAAAGAGGCGTGTAGAAATGCCAATGCAAAACTACCACATGAGTCTTGCAGCTGGACAGCGTCTATTTTAAATTCCCAACACCTATGCAGATATGTTGATATAAAACTAATGAAGAAAAGTATTTAACGAACCTGAGAAAAATGGACCCAATTATAGCCACCTATATTTCAACATGGAGCACGTGTGTTTGTTTGTCCCCAAAACTGAAGTCTCGCGGCCCGATCGCGAGAACTGTATAGCCCCATACGCCCGAAACAAATGTCCTGCTGCATTGTAGCAATGACAATAGTTCGCTGTAACCAAAGTCATTCAATACTGTCCTCAATGGGCCTGAAATCGTGCCCGGCGGTCGATCGCGTTGTGGAACTTGCCCCCGGGGTCCTGTGGTTGGCTTGTCTCTCTCACTAAGAGACACTCTAAGAGACCTCACCCTTTGTGGTTAGTTCCATGGTCCGTAGGCCTTCCTCTCCCATGATTCTTTGTAGGCCTACCTCTTTCATAATGGCCTGTCAGGCATATCATCCCTCATTATGGTCTGTAGGTCTAGCTCAACCCCGTCGTGGCTTTTAAAGCTACTTCGCTAACTGAAGACTAGGCGTCATTGGAGTATACGTTAAGAAGGGGAAGGCTTGGTACTGTCACAGGTGGGCTTGTTCAAGACTCCGCCTGTATTGTTGGTGGCGTTGGTATCTGGTGGCTACCCTCCGCTAGAAGCCGCGTGATGCCACTAGCATCAATGGCTCTCCCGTAGGTCTCTTCTGCCGTGACCCTTCAAGGCATTGTCTATCGGGTTTGAGACCTTACAACAGATTGACGATGGCCCGCCTACATCCAGTTTTGACATTGAATGGACTAAATATAGAGACGCGCGCCATGCGACAAGATATGAAAACAAATAACAGAGGTTCGCGTCACCATGGTAATGAGAGGTGCGTCACACACCTTCGGGCGGGGCGGCGGGGCGGGGGGGATTTGCTTAACTGGGTTAATTAGGCCTATTGGTGGCAAGTGTTTCCTTCATTAGTGGAGTGAGGCGTCATCTTCACAAAGCGATCACGCCAGACCAGAGCGCCAGACCAGAGGTCTCAACGGGTTTTGTCCTCCCCCGGCGCCCTCCAGAAGGTGAATGTCCCTGTGGGGAGGGGCATTGTGAGTCCGGTAACCGCTAACCTGTGTAGCCGAGGCGTAGGGATAGGGTGGCGAGGGGGTGCGGCGGGAGGGGGGGGGGGCGTGGGGTGGCAGTGATCGCTATTGAAAGGATCTCCGTCACTCTCAGAGCTAAGTGCGTGTTTACTGGATGAATGGGAAGGGATGCCGTGCCAGTCAGCGTGACACAGGCGTCACAGACGTCATAAGTGACATGGGCGTCACGGAAGACATACGTGACATGGGCGTCTCGGAATACATACGTGACATATAATGGGTTGTCGTGCGGTGTCACTGAAGCAAGTTGAATAATTTGAAATTCCCGTCGAATTCACACAAGAAGTTATTCCCACCCAATTTACTTCGACAAAACTACCCATGCAGAAACGGTGTCACAAGCGCAAACATTTTATTTTTTTATTTTTGTGTAAAGTATTGTTAAAAAGGCCCACGGTTGGGCATTGTCTGCATTTCTCAAAGACCCACTCCAAATATTAAATTTGAAAGGTATGCAATAACATTTAGGGAGAGTAGCGCATGTTCTGTGCAAGAGAAGCCCAAGCATAGCGCAGAGGAGTTGAGGGCATCCCTTGCTGATCCCAAGTAATTTATTAAAGAAATTTCAGTTTTCAGCTGAGTAAAATGCTGGCACCTGGTGAAACACTGATATATTGTCTCGACGAAATCGTCGCAATTCGGGCAGTCGGGGGTAGTCCTGATTCTATAATGGTTTAAATATGTGTTTACAGTTTCCATTCCTTCATCATTTACACAACGCAAACCGTAAACTATAAGCCTATCCTCATCATCTTTCTTGTGTACTTTTTATAAATAATTAGCACCATATACATACTTAAACTAACACGATTTAAGCGGCAAAAAAGTTGACGATGGGTGTTTCTTTGAAAAAACAACAACATCAAAACAGTTTGAGGACGCGAACGCATGAATATAATGCCATTTTTTTGTTATAATGTGGCAATTTACAGGGAAGTAATGCGAGCAAGAGAAACCAGAGGAAATTGGCACGAGACACAGCGGTCTCAGGCAATCCTTTTTGCGTCTGTGCGGTTTTCTCCTGAAGGTGCGGTTGCAATTGCTTTCGGATATTGCTTCGTTGTGATTGGGTCTGTGTCACGAGTAACGTCACCGTGCTCATATGGAAACATAAGGTGTATAAGAACTGAACCGAAACACCTGGATCTGCCTTTAAAAGGCCGGAGCGGCTAAACAGGAATGAGTGGCCTCGTTACTATGGAGGGCGGTAGGGGGCGCAATTTGCCGTCTATAGCATTCTCTCTGACCATTTCTCAGATCACGTGACAATATGGCAGTGTTTCTGATAAAGCTGAAAGGATTATTCATCGGTAATATTGGTGTTTATGGCGGCAGTTAACGATGTACGGGGCAGTAACGGCCATTGCCGGGCCGATGCAATTTGATTGCTTTGTGCCATAAACGCCTACGCCATTGGCACAATCTCATATACAGCAATTCATTTAAGGAGTGTGCTTATGCCAGCCTCACTGTGACAGTAGAGATATCATTGTAATCAGCCCCCCCCCCAACGCCCCCTCCCCCCTCCGCCACCCACTTCTTATATCTACGTCGCATCTATCTCGCATAATACCCCTCCTGACATCCCCAGACACCCATACCCCTGATACGTCCACCACCCCCTCCCACTGAAACCCCCACCACCTCCACTACCCCCACCACCATTCTCCCCCTACCCTCCCCCGCCTGGCAGCCTCACCACTTCCACCACCATCCTCCCTCTACCCCCACCCGCCTGGCAGCCTCACCACTCCCAACACCATCCTCCCCGTACCCCATCCCCCTGACAACACCCCCACCCCCACCACCATGCTCCCTCTACCCCCACCCCCTGACAATCCCACCACCCCCACCACCATCCTCCCTCTACCCCTACCCCTACCCCCTGACAACCCCACCATCATCCCCCCCCCTACCCCCATTGCACACAACATCGGATTCAATATTGTTCAAGTGGAGGCGCTTTCCAATAAGAGACCCTATCCTCATTGTTCGACTTACCCTGAATAATATACCTTAAGAGGTGTTAAATAAGTGTTGTTATTTGGGACGTACCGTTACAGATAATCTATCCCTGGACGAGGAAATAAATACTGACATTAGAAAGGCAGTCTTTTGTAGGTTGAACAAACGCGAGTGGCAAAATTCAAAACTAACTATTCACACCAACATGCTAATTTACAGGGAGTGTGTTCTAAGCAGCCTGTATGGTAGATATGCCTATTCAGTCCTAAGCTTAAAGCCGCGAAGCAAATCTTATTACTTAAACAAAAATGAACTGCAAATCCATCGTCTTTCTCAGAGGGACGGATGCCAACCACTTTATGAAGAAAAGCACAGGAATGTGTATTCGAGACAGGGGGCAGGAATGTGTATTCGAGGCAGAGGGATAGCAATGTGTATTCGAGACAGGGGGCAGGAATGTGTATTCGAGACAAGGGGCAGGAATGTGTATTCGAGACGGTGTGCTTCCAGTTGGACGACTTCCACTTGGACGACACCCCATTTTGGTACTTCTAGTTGGACGACTTCCAGTTAGACGACAATATATATAAATACGTTAGGTATCGCAAAATAAGCAATTCATATAGATGCATTATGATTAGTAAGACTATTTGAGAGGTTTGCAGATAAAATGGGACAGTTTGAAGAATAGTACAAGCAATTTTTCGGCGTGTCGTCTACGACTTAACTTGACTGTGTTGTGGCCGACCGCCATTGCGTTGGCGTCGTGTTACATCATATATTATATATAAATGCGTTTTGGTATCACAATATACTCAATTCATATAGATGCATCTTGATTAGTATGACTATTTGAGAGGTGTGCAGATAAAATTAGGACAGTTTGAAGAATAGTACAACCATTTTTTCGGCGTGTCGTCTAAGATTTAGGGTCACTCTGTTGTTGCGGTCGCCATTGCGTTGGCGTCGTGTTACATCATATATTATATATAAATGCGTTTTGGTATCACAATTTAATCAATTCATATAGATGCATCATGATTAGTATGACTATCTGAGAAGTTTGCAGATAAAAATTGGACAGTTTGAAGAATAGTAACACTTTTTTCGGCGTGTCGTCTAAGATTTAGCGTCACTCTGTTGATGCGGCCGCAATTGCGTTGGTGTCGTGTTATTCTTACAAAGAGGTGTGAACGACACCTGCTCCTTTGATGTTCAAGATGGAATATTGGCGGCCTTTCCGCTTTCACACCTCTTGACTTAAACACTTGAGACCTCCAGTTTGTAAGTTAATAATGTTTGATGTGGCTTGTGATTAACATAACGGAATACAATTGAGTTCTTATTGCACTTTTTATTTGACAAAGACCATTGATAAACATATATTTCAATTGTGAAAACGTATGTGGCACAAACAAATCTATCTAATTCACACCTCCAGCTTTGAAGTGTATTTTCCTAATTGCACTCAACTGTCAACATCATTTGCGTATGTCCATGTCATCGCTTTATAAAAAACCCTGTGATTGCAATTGTCAACAATTGACCTGGCTTGTGATATGCCTGTGCGGATCGATGCATCTTACTGAATACATAATCTTGAGCACAGCATCTTGCACATCGTCATCCTAAAAGAGTATATAAAGGGTTGTTTATCAGATGGAAATCATCTGTCGCCATATATTTACTATGGAGGACGCAACTGCAACCATTGTGAAGAAGCATCGCGGGGTGAATTTGCTGTACAAAGATTATCGCCAAGCAAGCAGCATTTGCGGTGTGTTCTTCGTGGATGCCCTGGTCGACTGCTAACTACTGGCGAAGGCAGTAGTGTGAATGTGCTTTCCGCGAAGGATCATAGCCATATTCCAGATGAAGAAATATTGGCGTCCACAGCCGCAAAGTCTGACCTCTGTCAGCTAGCAGCAGAAGATTTGGTTACACCGCTCATGTATGTTAATCACAAGCCACATCAAACATTATTAACTTACAAGCTGAAGGTCCCAAGTGTATATTCAAGAGGTGTGAAAGCGGAAAGGCCGCCAATATTCCATCTTGAACATCAAAGGAGCAGGTGTCGTTCACACCTCTTTGTAAGAATAACACGACGCCAACGCAATGGCGGTCGGCAACAACAGAGTGACGCTAAATCTTAGACGACACGCCGAAAAAATGGTTTTACTATTCTTCAAACTGTCCCAATTTTATCTGCAAACCTCTCAAATAGTCATACTAATCATGATGCATCTATATGAATTGAGTATATTGTGATACCAAAACGCATTTATATATAATATATGATGTAACACGACGCCAACGCAATGGCGGTCGGCCACAACACAGTGAAGCTAAATCGTAGACGACACGCCGAAAACATGCTTGTACCTTTCTTCAAACTGTCCTAATTTTATCTGCAAAATTCTCAAATAGTCACACTAACCATGATGCATCGATATGAATTCCTTATATCACGATACCTGACCTATTTATATATAATGTCGTCTAACTGGAAGTCGTCCAACTGGAAGTACCAAAATGGGGTGTCGTCCAAGTGGAAGTCGTCCAACTGGAAGTAATCCTTCGAGACATGGGCAGGAATGTGTATTCTGGACAGGGGGCAGGAATGTATATTCGAGAGTGGGGGGTAGGAAAGTGTATTCGAGACAGGGGACAGGAATGTGTATTCGAGACAGGGGGACAGAAATGTGTATTCGAGACAGGGGGCAGGAATGTGTATTCGATACAGAGAGCAGAAATCTGTATTCGAGACAGGGACAGGAATGCGTATTCGAGACACGGGGCAGGAATGTATTCTCGAGACAGGGGTGTAGGAATGTGTATTCGAGACATGGGACAGGAATGTGTATTCGAGACAGGGGCAGGAATGTGTATTCGAAACAGGGGGCAGGAATGTGTATTCGAGACAGGGGGACAGAAATGTGTATTCGAGACAGGGGCAGGAATGTGTATTCGAGACTTGGGGACAGGAATGTGTATTCGAGACCGGGGGCGGGAATGTGTATTCGAGACATGAAACCTCGGAAATCGTCGGGGCTATGTATACAGTGTATATAGTGTATACAGTGTATACAGCGTATACTATACACACCATCATGGTACGATATAACCAATCAAAAGAAAAGCATGAGAAGATATGTTAGCCATATTCCGGCTGGCCACAGATTTTGCTGGATAATGATAACGGGATTGCAGATAAGGTACAGTTTAAAATCATTAAAGCTTGACACCTATCCCTGCAATGTATGGCTGAGTGAAAGCCTCTCATTACTGACCATGAAGCGGCCAAATATCATGTAAAGTTGAACATATCCAGAAACGGCATGTTTCTAATATCCTGCGGGATGTACCTGATCGTATACTACTACTTCCGCTCCATTCCCTCTGCCTTCTGGTTATTGTCACTGAACAGATATCGGCCTCTTTCAGCAGAGGATGTCAGGCGGACTGTATGCTTAATGTGGATGTTTACACATCTTCTGAGCTCCAGGTATTCTTATAGTTATTTATTATAATTATCAGTATTAATATGGATAGGTGCTACTAAAAATGCGAGCGTGTATTTATTAATTCAGACATTCGAGGGGATACATCTAGATTAATATTCACTTATAATCTCACTTCGGCTTGCATAAAGAATACCTTTGGCGGGATGACGCATACCGTATACCAAGTGCTTGTGGCATATCATTCGGTTGCTTAGGAACTCTCATTGTGACGTCATGTTTATACATTTTGACGTCACAACTATTCACTATGCCAGCAGCGGATGATCGGTCACTAAGAGCGCTCTGCTTGGCAACATACATTTAGCCTGTCGCTTATAAATTAACTTGAATTGGAAGTATACATCCATTGTTAACATAATAAAAATAATTTATCGTTAATTTTGTGGCGCAGCTGATTTAATTATTAAAGACATGACACCATAGGCTTCGACCTCTCTTTGCTTGAATATATTTATGTACAGCTGATATTTACTCCGAATCCGAAAACGTCTCATGGGGGTTGTTACGTGAAATGAAAGTCCTAAGCCTATGCTTGAAATGGACTTTGAATATGCATGCATGTTACCTTAAGAGCTATATTTAAGTATCAGCGTTTTTCTCATGAATCTGAAGAAATCCAACAAATTCAGAGTGTGATAACTGTCCTGTGTCGTTGAACAGATCAGGAAATGAATACACGGACCGCACAAAATGACGGTATTCGCCAATCTCAGGCAGATGAAAGATGGTTGTTTTAACACTGACCCAAGCATACACTTGTTTCGCTCGTGGTACCTACCTGTAACGAGGGTAGATTCCAATCAAATCAGTAGATTGCGGAGTTGGGGGGGGGGGGAGGGGGGGGGAGTGATAATAGGGGTTTGTTTCTTGTATATGGTTAATGAGGATGGAATCTAATACAATCAGCCCTGTAGATGCGGAGTGGGCGGTGAGGGGGGTGGAGAGGGGGGGGGGGGGGCGGGGGCTAATAGGGGTTGTTTCTTGTATATGATTAATGAGGATGGAATCTAATACAATCAGCCCTGTAGATGCGGAGTGGGCGGTGAGGGGGGTGGGAGAGGGGGGGGGGGGGCGGGGGCTAGTAGGGTTGTTTCTTGTATATGGTTAATGAGGATGGAATCTAATACAATCAGCCCTGTAGATGCGGAGTGGGCGGTGAGGGGGGTGGGAGAGGGGGGGGGCTAATAGGGGTTTGTTTCTTGTATATGGTTAATGAGGATGGAATCTAATACAATCAGCTCTGTAGATGCGGAGTGGGCGGTGAGGGGGGTGGGAGAGAGGGGGGGGGGGCTAATAGGGGTTGTTTCTTGTATATGGTTAATGAGGATGAATCTAATACAATCAGCCTGTAGATGCGGAGTGGGCGGTGAGGGGGGTGGGAGAGGGGGGGGGGCGGGGCTAGTAGGGTTTGTTTCTTGTATATGGTTAATGAGGATGGAATCTAATACAATCAGCCCTGTAGATGCGGAGTGGGCGGTGAGAGGGGTGGGAGAGGGCGGGGGGGGCTAATAGGGGTTTGTTTCTTGTATATGGTTAATGAGGATGGAATCTAATACAATCAGCCCTGTAGATGCGGAGTGGGCGGTGAGGGGGGTGGGAGAGGGGGGGGGGGGCTAATAGGGGTTTGTTTCTTGTATATGGTTATGTACTGATTATGATTCTGCGCGGGAAATCCAGACATCCGTCGCGCGACAGGGACGGCGCACTAATCGGGCTTGTATTAAACTTGATAACTGCGTCATTAGGATCAATAACTTACCGGGCCATGGAGTCAGCTGCGTCACTTCCGGTTCCGGTTGGCTGCTGATGCCGACGAATTGGATCAGTTCCTCTGTGAAGTCAGGTTCGGGTCACGAGCGCTGAGATAACGCTGACCGATCAACTTATACTTCCCGAATGGGTCGGTGACTGGTGGGCTGGACTGGAGTAGATATAGGGCTATCCCGGTGTCAGTGTGTGTGCGAGGCGGGGGTGGCGGGTGGTAGTGGGGGGGTGGGGCGGGGGGATCTGCCGAGGTCCCGCGCTGTCTCGAGGTGGTGGGCTGGGTGGCGTACTGGTCGCCGCTGGTCCCCGAGGGCTCTGAACGCCGGGAAGGTCGCTAGATGGCGCCAGTTATCGACGCTGGGAACGTGACGCTATGCGGCCGTGTGAGGGCGCTGTGGCATGCTGCGGGTGGCGGTGAAGGCGGGCGGCGTGCGAGGACCTCCCCCCAGACTCTCTCTCTGTCTCTCTCTCTCTTTCCTCTGCCGGGCGCCGAATGACGACAGGGGCGCACGGTCGGTGATCTGACTGACTTTACTCTCTGACTTGCCTGAGTGGTTGAGTAGCTGACCCCCGCGCTCCTGACTGGCTGGACTCTCGCTCGGCCTGACCCCCCGCGGAGATAACTCACAGCGCCACACTGCGGGAAACGCGCCCGTCGCGACGTTTATACGTGGCGTGGATCGACGGGGACAATGAGGGGCGGGGCCGAGGCGGGTGGGGGGCGGGGCCGAGGTGGGTGAGGGGCGGGGCCGAGGTGGGTGGGGGCTGGGGCCGAGGTGGGTGTGGGGGGGCGAGGTTGGTGGGGGCCGGGGCCGAGGTGGGGTTGAGATAGTGGGGTGGTAACAAGTGGATGGGTGAAGCGGTGCACCACTTGCCTAGGCCAATAAAGGATGTCGGTCTCCCACCGTCATGAAATACGTCACTGCCCCCCCACCCCCACGCAACACACACCGCAAGGACCCGGTCTAGGAGCCCCACCCGCCACCCCTGGGACCCCCGGTGAACCCCCACCCGCCACCCCTGGGACCCCCGGTGAACCCCTACCCCGCACAACACACGTGTCTCTGGTTATTCCACCCGCCAAAAGTTGCGCTCCTTACAGCCCGATATCTCGACATTTGCCTTCCTACTGGCCTGCTAAGCCCCCCCCCCTCCCCTCGCCCCCCCCCGCCCCCTCCCCCCGGCTGCAACCCTCCCACCTATCCATCCGTCTGCCTCCCTCGCCGCCCACGCAATCACAGACACCATACTGAGCACGGTATATGCCAACCCCACCCCCTAGTCTCCCACTATCCCGTCCCTCTCCTTCGTACCCGTTTAGTCCCTCCCACTGACTCGCTTCCCGTCTAGCACCTCCTCTCACCATGTCCTCCTATAGGCTAAGCTTGGCAAGAACTGACCGCGGACGCGGAAGCCTCACTGACAACCGGGGTGAAAGGTGCTGAAAGAGGGGGAGGTGGGCATGGGAGCGGAAGGGGAGGGGGGTTGTGGCCGGGGTGTGACGGTGGTGTGACAACAGCCCGTCAGGTGGGAAAACGTATGTTGCCTGGGTTGAAATGCGCCTGTTGATGCTTGGCACTTCGCCGTGCCCAGCCCCAATAGGCCGCCAGCCCCAATAGGCAAACAGCCCAGAAAGCCACTGGCCCCAGAAAGCCTTCGGCCCCAACAAGCATCCGGGCGCCAAAAAGGCATCGGGCCCCAAATGGCATCCGTGCCTTTTCCCCCAAATGGCATCCGTGCCCTTTCCCCCTTGACTCTTGCTCAGTGCCCCACACGGCATCCATGCCCTTTCCCCCTTGCCCCTTGCTCAGTGCCCCAAATGGCATCCGTGCCCTTTCCCCCTTGCCCTTGCTCAGTGCCCAAATGGCATCCATGCCCTTTCCCCCTTGCCCCTTGCTCAGTGCCCAAATGGCATCCGTGCCCTTTCCCCCTTGCCCCTTGCTCAGTGCCCCAAACGGCATCCATGCCCTTTCCCCCTTGCCCCTTGCTCAGTGCCCCAAATGGCATCCGTGCCCTTTCCCCTTGCCCCTTGCTCAGTGCCCCAAATGGCATCCGTGTCCTTTCCCCTTGCCCCTTGCCCAGTGCCCAAATGGCATCCGTGTCCTTTCCCCCTTGCCCCTTGCTCAGCGCCCCAACTGGCATCCGTGCCCTTTCCCCCTTGCCCCTTGCTCAGTGCCCCAAATGGCATCCGTGCCCTTTCCCCCTTGCCCTTGCTCAGTGCCCCAAATGGCATCCGTGTCCTTTCCCCTTGCCCTTGCTCAGTGCCCCAACTGGCATCCGTGCCCTTTCCCCCTTGCCCCTTGCTCAGTGCCCCAAACGGCATCCATGCCCTTTCCCCCTTGCCCCTTGCCCAGTGCCCCAAATGGCATCCGTGTCCTTTCCCCTTGCCCTTGCCCAGTGCCCCAAATGGCATCCGTGTCCTTTCCCCCTTGCCCCTTGCTCAGCGCCCCAACTGGCATCCGTGCCCTTTCCCCCTTGCCCCTTGCTCAGTGCCCCAACTGGCATCCGTGTCCTTTCCCCCTTGCCCCTTGCCCAGTGCCCCAAATGGCATCCGTGTCCTTTCCCCTTGCCCCTTGCTCAGCGCCCCAACTGCATCCGTGCCCTTTCCCCCTTGCCCCTTGCTCAGTGCCCCAACTGGCAACCGTGTCCTTTCCCCCTTGCCCCTTGCCCAGTGCGCCAAATAGCATCCGTGTCCTTCCCCCTTGCCCCTTGCTCAGCGCCCCAACTGGCATCCGTGCCCTTTCCCCTTGCCCCTTGCTCAGTGCCCCAAATGGCATCCGTGCCCTTTCCCCCTTGCCCTTGCTCAGTGCCCAAAATGGCATCCGTGTCCTTTCCCTCTTGCCCCTTGCTCAGTGCCCAACTGGCATCCGTGCCCTTTCCCCCTTGCCCTTGCTCAGTGCCCCAAACGGCATCCATGCCCTTTCCCCTTGCCCCTTGCCAGTGCCCCAAATGGCATCGTGTCCTTTCCCCCTTGCCCCTTGCTCAGCGCCCCAACTGGCATCCGTGCCCTTTCCCCCTTGCCCCTTGCTCAGTGCTTCAAATGGCATCTGTTCCCTTTCCCCCTTGCCCCTTGCTCAGTGCCCCAAATGGCATCCGTGCCCTTTCCCCAAAATGCATCCGTGCCCTCTCCCCCTTGCCCCTTGCTCAGCGCCCCAAATGGCATCCGTGCCCTTTCCCCCTTGCCCCTTGCTCAATGCCCCAAATGACATCCGTGTCCTTTCCCCCTTGCCCTTGCTCAATGCCCCAAATGACATCCGTGTCCTTTCCCCCTTGCCCCTTGCTCAGTGCCCCAAATGGCATCCGTGCCCTTTCCCCCTTGCCCCTTGCTCAGTGCCCCAAATGACATCCGTGTCCTTTCCCCTTGCCCCTTGCTCAGTGCCCCAAACGGCATCCATGCCCTTTCCCCCTTGCCCCTTGCTCAGTGCCTCAAAAGGCCTCTGGCCCCAACAGGCTGCCGGCTCCGATGGCTGCTGCCCCCCACTCCACCCCCCACACATCTGCAGCCATTTGCAGCGGACCACCATTGCTGGCCCGACGCCTTTGTGAATACAAATAGCGGAGGCCTCACTGGAGCAGGGGCGCCGGTGGGGGGGGGGGGTGGCGGGGGAGGGGTAGTAAGGTGGGGGTGGGGCCGAAGGTAGCCAGTTTTCGATGAACATCTGGCATATCACCATTGGCATACCGCTTTGTCTTACTTCATGGGCGCCATCCATAGGCCTCAGCACATATGTAAGGCAGTGATCATTGTAAAGACTAGGGCCGTATTCAACAACAGAAGATCCGCAAATGTTGGTCATCTTGACCACAAAGTAACAAATATATATCTGCGCTTCCAAAGAGCATGGCCGCTCGCGCAGCTTCTACTTCCGGTCTGGATGTTTGGTGACAAACATGCGAACACGCAGTTTGACTCGCCCCCTGCGTAACAATGGATCCCACGCGCAAAGGGCTGTCATACTAGTTACGACATAGGACGTGGAACCTGGCAAGCTGCGCGGCCGGCGTGGCGAGCAAGGGGTGGGTCGCAATTCGTCTTCCGTCAAATTTAAATAAAGAACAGTTAACTTGTTATAAACACTATATTGGTTGGTTGGTTGGTTATTCAGGACGCTTTAACCACTTTTGGTCATATCGCGTCAATGGGAGAAGGAAGGGAGAGTGGAGCCATGTCGCCGGGGGTACCCCCCTACTCTTTACGAAGAAAGACATGGGATCTTTATCCTGCGACCACACAGACATGGCCACAGCAGGGCTCGAACCACCGACCCAGTTGCCATTAGACTCTCAGGTGACCAGAGCACTCAATGCGAGCGCTCTAGCCCACTGAGCTGTCGCGCCGGCCCCCAACAGATTAGTAGATGACATTTTGAACTTGTAAAATTCCATATTACTATCCATGCCCAGTACACTATCAATTAAACAGACATATGTTCAAAGAATAGTAGTTTGTACTTATTGCCTTAACAATATACATGTATTTCCTAATTTCATCAGTTATTTTTACTTTTATTATTTGTCATTCATAATTCATAATTATGGGTATTTTGACGTTCGTCAAGCATGGAGCTATTAAGCTGCGCAATTTATGAAAAATTAAGGCAGCATAAAAATCCGTCGTCACCCAAAACGCCGGTCTATGTTATGTAAACCTGCATGTTGACGGTCAATTAATTGCATTAATGAATTGCATGATGCATGAATATATTTTATCAAACGCGAGCTATGTTGAAAAGCAAGATGGTCATTCCTTATCGCTTGGCTTTTCTGTGATCTAGATACAACAATATACAACAACAAACACAAATTTCTGGTTTCAGAGGCCATGTATCATATAGTTCCACTTCAAGTTCAAATATTTTTCATTGTAGTGACATGCCAACATATATACATAATATACAAATAATAGGAAATATCAGGTTGGCCCAGCCCTATGGACTTACAAGTCACTCTAGTGCAAGAATATGTATGTTGTATTTTTCTAATTGACGCGGACAATGGTTACACATGTAAAGTAGTTGTCGATCTCCAGTGAAACTACTGAAGGTAGGGCATCGACTATGTACATTATACAACCAGTCATTCCAAGATTCGTTATAAAAGTTCAAATACAAAATGAAGCTCTTCACAAAATGAAGCTCTTCACAAAATGAAGCTCTTCACAAAATGAAGCTCTTCACAAAATGAAGCTCTTCACAAAATAAACATACACGTTCCTCTCGCCATGTGTTGTTGAATCGCCCCGTTTCCACTCTCAATGGTAACACTTCCATCCTTAATTGCGCTACGACAGACCGCTCGCCTCCTGTGTTCGTGTAACGTAGTCTTCAACGTTGCCATTAAAGTTAAACTTTTTTTTATAAAATTGTAGCTTTGGCTTTTTCACTAGAGTTTGTCCCCATTCCTTTTCTTGCACTTGGAACATTCGTAATTTTAATTCGGTCACATCACGGAATAAGTTATTGTCGTAGACATCCTGGTACCCACATTGAGAGAGAATATTGCGAACCTGTGTAGACCAGCTATAGCCAGAAAAACTCCAATCGTAGACATAATTAAACATTACTTTCTTAAGGCGTTCCTGTGGGAGGGTAATGAAGCTATTCCATAGCCTGGTCATTTCAATCCACCTTAGATACTTATGGGGTCTAAGCCACCCCATGTCTCCGTAGAATGCCTCGATCGGAGTAAACTGATGAACATCAAGAAAGATTCTCATTGCGCGGTGATGAACAGTGTGAGGCTTTGAAGAACTTTCGTAACCCCATACCCCAGCGGTGCAATTCATAACCGGTAAAATACAGCTTTCATACAATTTGGTGTATGTTTCATATCTCATACAGCCATTTGCCTTATACACGCTCGTCACATACCCTAGAGCTCGACCGGCCGATTCGGCAAGAAGTGATGCATTTTCTTTGTACTTACTAAGCTGATTAAACATAATTCTCAACTACTTATAATTACCAACATAAGTGAGCTCATCATGACCTACGTGGAATTTGAACTCGCTTTGCTAAATACGCGAGGGTCGAAAATGCATGACCTTGGTTTTATCCGTATTTAGCATTATCCGCCATTTGCAACACCACAAATGTTGGTGCCAGCTGGGGGCAGTCTCAGTGGGAAGGAGAAAACACGAGAAGCGGCGACGCAGCAGCAGTGGCGTCACACCGACGCAGCAGCAGTGGCGTCACACCGACGCAGCAGCAGTGGCGTCACACCGACGCAGCAGCAGTGGCGTCACACCGACGCAGCAGCAGTGGCACCACACCGACGCAGCAGCAGTGGCGCCACACGGACGCAGCAGCAGTGGCACCACACGGAAGCAGCAACAGTGGCGCCACACCGACGCAGCAGCAGTGGCGCCACACCGACGCAACAGCAGTGGCGCCACACGGAAGCAGCAGCAGTGGCGCCACACCGACGCAGCAGCAGTGGCGCCACACCAACGCAGCAGCCGTGGCGCCACACCGCCGCAGCAGCAGTGGCACCACACGGAAGCAGCAGCAGTGGCGCCACACCGACGCAGCAGCAGTGGCGCCACACCAACGCAGCAGCCGTGGCGCCACACCGCCGCAGCAGCAGTGGCACCACACGGAAGCAGCAGCCGTGGCGCCACACCGACGCAACAGCCGTGGCGCCACACCGCCGCAGCAGCAGTGGCACCACACGGAAGCAGCAGCAGTGGCGCCACACCGACGCAGCAGCAGTGGCACCACACCGACGCAGCAGCAGTGGCGCCACACCGACGCAGCAGCAGTGGCGCCACACCGACGCAGCAGCAGTGGCGCTTCACCGACGCAACAGCAGTGGCGCCACACCGACGCAGCAGCAGTGGCGCTACACCGACGCAGCAGCAGTGGCGCCACACCAACGCAGCAGCCGCGGCGCCACACCGACGCAGCAGCAGTGGCACCACACGGAAGCAGCAGCAGTGGCGCCACACCAACGCAGCAGCCGTGGCGCCACACCGCCGCAGCAGCAGTGGCACCACACGGAAGCAGCAGCAGTGGCGCCACACCGACGCAGCAGCAGTGGCGTCACACCAACGCAGCAGCCGTGGCGCCACACCGCCGCAGCAGCAGTGGCACCACACGGAAGCAGCAGCCGTGGCGCCACACCGACGCAACAGCCGTGGCGCCACACCGCCGCAGCAGCAGTGGCACCACACGGAAGCAGCAGCAGTGGCACCACACCGACGCAGCAGCAGTGGCACCACACCGACGCAGCAGCAGTGGCGCCACACCGACGCAGCAGCAGTGGCGCCACACCGACGCAGCAGCAGTGGCGCTACACCGACGCAACAGCAGTGGCGCCACACCGACGCAGCAGCAGTGGCGCTACACCGACGCAGCAACAGTGGCGCCACACCAACGCAGCAGCCGTGGCGCCACACCGACGCAGCAGCAGTGGCACCACACGGAAGCAGCAGCAGTGGCGCCACACCAACGCAGCAGCCGTGGCGCCACACCGCCGCAGCAGCAGTGGCACCACACGGAAGCAGCAGCAGTGGCGCCACACCGACGCAGCAGCAGTGGCGCCACACCAACGCCGCAGCCGTGGCGCCACACCGCCGCAGCAGCAGTGGCACCACACGGAAGCAGCAGCAGTGGCGCCACACCGACGCAGCAGCAGTGGCGTCACACCGACGCAGCAGCAGTGGCGCCACACCGACGCAGCAGCAGTGGCACCACACCGACGCAGCAGCCGTGGCGCCACACCGCCGCAGCAGCAGTGGCACCACACCGACGCAGCAGCAGTGGCACCACACCGACGCAACAGCAGTGGCGCCACACCGACGCAACAGCAGTGGCGCCACACCGACGCAGCAGCCGTGGCGCCACACCGCCGCAGCAGCAGTGGCACCACACCGACGGAGCAGCAGTGGCGCCACACCGACGCAGCAGCAGTGGCGCTACACCGACGCAGCAGCCGTGGCGCCACACCGACGCAGCAGCAGTGGCACCACACCGACGCAATAGCAATGGCGCCACACCGACGCAGAAGCAGTGGCACCACACGGAAGCAGCAGCAGTGGCGCCACACCAACGCAGCAGCCGTGGCGCCACACCGACGCAGAAGCAGTGGCACCACACGGAAGCAGCAGCAGTGGCGCCACACCGACGCAGAAGCAGTGGCGTCACACCAACGCCGCAGCCGTGGCACCACACGGAAGCAGCAGCAGTGGCGTCACACCGACGCAGCAGCAGTGGCACCACACCGACGGAGCAGCAGTGGCGCCACACCGACGCAGCAGCAGTGGCGCTACACCGACGCCGCAGCCGTGGCGTCACACCGACGCAGCAGCCGTGGCACCACACGGAAGCAGCAGCAGTGGCGTCACACCGACGCAGCAGCAGTGGCACCACACCGACGGAGCAGCAGTGGCGCCACACCGACGCAGCAGCAGTGGCGCTACACCGACGCAGCAGCCGTGGCGCCACACCGACGCAGCAGCAGTGGCGCTACACCGACGCAGCAGCAGTGGCACCACACCGACGGAGCAGCAGTGGCGCCACACCGACGCAGCAGCAGTGGCGCTACACCGACGCAGCAGCAGTGGCACCACACCGACGGAGCAGCAGTGGCGCCACACCGACGCAGCAGCCGTGGCGCCACACCGACGCAGCAGCCGTGGCGCCACACCGCCGCAGAAGCAGTGGCACCACACCGACGGAGCAGCAGTGGCGCCACACCGACGCAGCAGCAGTGGCGCTACACCGACGCAGCAGCCGTGGCGCCACACCGACGCAGCAGCAGTGGCACCACACCGGCGCAATAGCCGTGGCGCCACACCGACGCAGAAGCAGTGGCACCACACGGAAGCAGCAGCAGTGGCGCCACACCGACGCAGAAGCAGTGGCGTCACACCAACGCAGCAGCAGTGGCACCACACGGAAGCAGCAGCAGTGGCGTCACACCGACGCAGCAGCAGTGGCACCACACGGAAGCAGCAGCAGTGGCGCCACACTGACGCAGCGGCAGTGGCGCCACACTGACGCAGCGGCAGTGGCGCCACTACGACGCAGCAGCAGTGGCACCACACGGAAGCAGCAGCAGTGGCGTCACACCGACGCAGCAGCAGTGGCGTCACACCGACGCAGCAGCAGTGGCGCCACACCGACGCAGCAGCAGTGGCGCCACACCGACGCAGCAGCAGTGGCGCCACACCGACGCAACAGCCGTGGCGTAACACCGACGCAGAAGCAGTTGCGTCACACCGACGCAATAGCAGTTGCGCCACACCGCCAGCATAAACGAAGGATACGAGACAGCGGAGACTATCGGACTACTTCGAACTGGAACCCTCCCCCAGAAAGCCGAGTAATAGATTCTGTAGGCATGGCAGTCATAACTGCCAAAGACGATGATGAAGTTAAGGCCACTTGAAATGAAGCCGCCAGCCTGGTCTCTAACGCTGCTTTACCGATTTATATAATACCCAAGTGTCTATCCTCCAAATTACAGAATATTCCGTCCTGTCTGTAACTCAAAACAAGGATATAGAAGTGACTGCCAGCCACGATGTCGCCGCTTAACTAGGCAGTAGCCCTTTTGGGAGGTATGTCCTAGAAGGCGATACTCTAATTGTATCAATATCGGAAATGACGCCTACCGTGTGAGCAAAACAAGAGCATGTGATCATCGCTTATATAAATAGCTGCGCTTTTAACTCCAATCATGGTTTTTTTACGGAGACAATCGTTGCAAGAGACACATCAATCAATATGTTTGGATGCTGGTCTACTGTACGGCTTGGAACTGCCGCAATTCATCTATAAATCGCGGCCCTGACGGGGGGTGGGGGACTGTTTTACGAATGTGTTGGGGGGGGGGGGGGGGGTCCGCGGGTGCCCCTTGATGCCAAGAGAGAGTGGAAATTTGTAAACTTGCGACCGGGGGGCGGGGGGGGGGGGCTCTGAAAATGTGTGTTCATAGAGCGGGTTGCCGCGAAAAAATACCCCTTTCAAATAAATACCCCATCCGAGCGGATTTTGGCGGTAGAACGGTTACAAAGGCAAAAACACTGGCGTAAGTTATCTCTGGGTCGAATAATCCGCATTGCAAACGATATCTATCGAATGAGTTTATGAACAGCACCAGCGTATATATCCAGGGCTGACAAAGGAAACTTAAATTAGGCCGGCGCCACCCAGCCTGAGTGGCTAATATTTCCGTGCAATAATACTCATTATGGATCTAATTATGACAAAAACATGCAGAAAGCACTAGAAGAGATAATTTTAAAGAGACATCGTCGTTTTTAGCGCTGGAAGCATTACGTCATGGCATCTAATTAGATCACGTATATTGTATATGCGTACAAGCGTTTACCTAAATAAAGCATTTACCCGAAGAAAAAATAGTAATATGAGGAAAAGGCAGCGTGTTTTATCAAAGACAAACCGGGGATGTTGCTGTTGTAAGTATAATATGTATTCTGTCTGTCTGATGTCACAATTTGCTGTACGATTATGGAAAGAACAAAAAAGAGGATATGTTGCTTTGACGGTACTGGGCGTTTCGATGGTACAAATACCTCGTTACGAAGTAGGATGGTCATACCAAGTATACAAGGTGGGCATATTCACATCCAAGAACAAAGTTTTGCCCTAGAACCGGAAGTTAGGTAATTATGCCCAATAATGATGCTAATTGTCGCGAAAAAATGTTGTGACGACACGCCCATGTCTCAAGTGTTCATTATCTAGAATTATGCACCGGAAAACAGACCAAGTCGTGTTTTATTAACGTAAGTTATATTTAAGTAAAGAACGACAAAACTGCGCATTATTAAAATCATGAACAGTTGTTGCTAATAGGGTCTGTAAGTGACGTCACAGACAGCACGCGCTCACCTCTAGAAAAAAAACATTCTGGGTACAACGCGTCAGCGGGTCCCTATACTTTACTATGGGCCTCGAACTAGACTCACTGATGTTTGAGATATGAATGCAATGTTAGATTTGAAAACCATATGGAATAAATTTTTGGGGGTGTACCTTTATACTCGTACTAGTTTTAAATCGCAAGACGCTGGTTTTCTGTGCGTTTCACGCCATTACAAAGAGCTCCCTATGCTTTGTATATGGGGCGGTGAAGCGTCATGTACCCAAAACCGGATTCGCTGGAGGTTAGCGCGCGCTGTCTGTGATGTCACTTACAGACCCTATATTGACTCCACTACGTGTCGCGGATATTTACCAATCGAGCCGAGCTAAGGGGAGCCGATGTGAGATGGTCTGATGTTGTTATAACAATGGAGTGTCACTGGAAATTTCACAGTTGTCAATTGCATATATTTCCGGTGCCGCCTATGAATGGTGGACCGTCTACTGACAAAAGGCATGACATAAATGAATGATCTATTTTAAAGTAAAAGCGTGGATTCCTTAACACTGCTTTTCCGGGGGAGTTGTTTTTAAACAAGTTAGACGGGACGACTTACGTGGAGATTTAAAAACATATTTTCAAAATATCTGCTACCCCTTTCCCATTCCACCTGCCACCCTGGGGATTCACATAGACTGGTGCATTATTTGATGGGCAGTTTTATCTTATATATTTTGTTTTAAAAGCAAACCGCTGTTTCCCTAACGCCCACTCATGCGCGTATTAGTCGTGCAGTGTAATTGACGCAATAGTCAATTTCTTGTGTCCAAACGTGGCAAATGCACCACGCAAATCCTCAGCAGAACTAATGCCTTGTTACGATAATTTTATAAGTACGTTAAAGAACTCGCTGCCGTTCATTCTCCAAATAAAACACTCCAGCTCGTTCTTTAACTAGTACATAAAGCTTCAACTAAAACGACTGCTGGCTTGATGGAACAGACCAGTCAGAGATAGGGTGGGGGGGTCCGCTTGCCCCCCCCCTCCCCCATGTGTGGAACATGCATGCCCATGTTTGGTGCAATTTGCCCTACATTTATCATTGACTTCAACTCTCCTCTGTCACTTTTTGTTGCGAACCCTCCCAGGGGGTGAGTTTTCCTCCGGTTTTCCAAGACCTTCCTTCGCTGACTCTCCTTGATACAACAGTGAGCGCACGTGGAGGAGCTAGAATGGGGCATGGGGCGTGGGTCGAGGTGAAGGGGCGGTGGGGGGGGGGGGTCAGACGGGGTGAACCATGTCCGCCACTACCACACTAGAACAAATCCGTAGCCCACTACCCCGTCACTCATCCGGAATAGCCCTAACAATACCCCCGAGCTAAGGACGTATTTCCTGTATTTGGTTCATTTCGGGCTTTAGATCCTTGGGGTGGCTTAGCGACAACCGCCCCCACCCCCCCACCCCTCCCCGCCGACCCCAACCTGCCGCTGGATCGACGTGGGGGGTAGGGGTGCCGGTATATTGAGGTGACACCCTCGGAAAGCGATCACACCCAGAACCCTGTCCGGTGGGGCCACCTTTTGGTGCCCAAAGGTCATGTTTGCTGTCGTCGGCGGCCGCTAAAGCTAATTAATAAGGGGACGGCTCGGGGGCTCAGCCTGGGGGCGAAATGAAGCACCAGGAACAGCCTGGCTTACCAGAGGGGGCGTGGGGCGGTGGCGAGGGCGTGCTGGGGGAGGGGGGGGGGGAGTCACGGCAAGTACTTGCACGTGAGGCCCCAGGGGTTAAGGGTGAGAGGGCTCCTTGGCCGGCGGGTGCTGACCCTGGGGCACTAGGTGGGAGTAGATGGGGCAGTGGGGTGAGGGTGGGGCTGTGGAGGGGGCTAAACGGATTATCTCATACAGCCTGTCGCTTTTAGCTACCCTACGTCCCTGGCGGCAGTGTCGGTAATATCTCGCGCCCCTGCACCCGCTGACAATATCCCGCCCAGTCAGGCACTCCACTCCATCCTGACTTGCCACACCCCCACTAGGCTCCGGCACATCCCACATCATCTCACACCCCGCTAAGTAAAGCCCAGCGGGGGTGTTGTTCAACCGCAACCACTGCCGCCACCTAGCGGCAGGAGGCGGTAATGACTTGAGCAAACTGACGCCCACGCAAGTGATGAGGCTTGGGATTGGGATGAGGATTCGGAGCGCAGGAGCTCCAAATGCGGAAGGGTGCTTGGCCAAAGCAACCTGCTCGTCTCGATGGCACACCCAGATAAGCACATCCATGGGAAGCAGGCCTCCACATTCTTCATCATCTCCGGGCCAGTTATTTCATCATGCTTGGTGATATCGACAAACCGTATCAGACTTAATCTCCAGTTAATCAGAGAACAAACGCGCGCTGTTGACTGTGTCCTATTTTACGCGAACGCGAGCCACCCCTGCACACAATTTTGGACGTGGATAAGTCGGCTTTATTTAGTCAGTATTATGACTGAGGCAGTTGGCGGCTCGCCTTCGTAACGAGTTCACCGTCACGAGTGATGTTCTAGGCAGAGCTAAAGAACGACGATAGGGTTGAGGTTATACGTCTGTGAGTTATGATGATAAACAAAGAGTCCACTTTTTTTGTCGAAAAATGACAACGTATGTAACACACTATATAAATCTTTAGTTAAGAAACCTCCAACACAATAAATATCTCGAATTGGAAGCAAATTTATTTGCTTGCAAAAACGACTACAGTCGACGAACGTTCGAGGTTTTATAAACTTATTTGTAGATTCGTTTTTAAAATTATGTAAAATAAAAATTGAGGACACCTATTCCTTTTATAAAGCCGCGTCTGAGTCAATCGAACATTTGATTCATTATTGTTCCTTTGTTAATAAATTCTGGAATTCTTTTGTGAATTAGATCGAAGGAAGTTATTCACTTTCAGTTGCTATGCTCGGCATAAAAATGTTTTTTCGAGCAAGTGTAGAGAGGTTTCTCCTTGTATACGTGATATCGCTAGATTGATAAGATATTACTATCAAATCGAAAAACATAGTGTAGCCCATAATGAACATTTGTTCATATACCAAAGACATTTCATATGGTTTGGTAATTACCAGCTGTTGTATTTTTCTTGTGTTTGCGTGACAGGAAACACAATAACAAAGAGAGGCTGTCATCGGAGACGGATGACGAGAAGGTGATCGGACTCGGGTTTTAATGGGTAAAAATACTGTTACAAACATAGCGGGGCAACATGCTATTTCAGATATTATTCATTCAATAATTAATTCGTGTTTTATCCATAACCCGCAACATATGTGGTGCCAGGCGTATAGGCGCGCATTGCCCACTCGGAGAAGGCCACACAAATGGAGAAGCATGTAAACGATAATCGAAGCATGTAGTACTTACTTAGGCAGTCGTGGTTTATTACTGTTTTATTAACAATATCTGGAGCCATATGTGTCTTGCGCGATTTAGGTGATTACGTGCGCGATTTAGGTGGTTACGTGCGCGATTTAGATGATTACGTGCACGATTTAGGTGGTTACGTGCGCGATTTAGGTGATTACGAGCGCGATTTAGGTGGTTACGTGCGCGATTCAGGCGATTACGTGCGGAGTCTGCTGCTTACATTAGCGACACCACTTTCACCCCCGGGTTTTCACCATATAACTTTCGGGTATTATATTACCCAGCGTGGTAAGGAACCGTTCCTTTACTGTACATCCGGCCACTGTAAATCCGGGCATTCTACATCCGGACATTCTACATCCGGGCATTCTACATCCGGCCACTGTACATCCGGGCACTGTACATCCAGCCACTGTAAATCCGGGCATTCTACATCCGGGAATTCTCCATCCGGGAATTCTACATCCAGGCATTCTACATCCGGCCACTGTACATCCGGGCATTCTACATCCGGCCACTGTACATCCGGGCACTGTACATCCAGCCACTGTAAATCCGGGCATTCTACATCCGAAGATTCTACATCCGGTCATTCTACATCCGGCCACTGTACATCCGAGCACTGTACATCCGGCCACTATAAATCCGGGCATTCTACATCCGGGAATTCTACATACGGGAATTTTACATCCAGGCATTCTACATCCGGCCACTGTACATCCGGGCATTCTACATCCGGCCACTGTACATCCGGGCATTCTACATCCGGGCACTGTATATCCTGGCATTCTACATCTGGGCATTCTGCATCCGGGCATTCTACATCCGGGCATTCTACGTCCGGGCATTCTACATCCGGGCATTCTACGTCCGGGCATTCTACATCCGGGCTTTCTACATCCGGGCACTGTACATCTGGGCATTCTACATCCGGGCCCTGTACATCCGGGCATCTACATCCGGGCATTCTACATCCGGACATTCTACGTCCGGGCATTCTACATTCAGGCATTCTACATCCGAGCATTCGGTGTGCGCTTGTGGCGAGGGAGGTCTCAGTCGGGCGCCCCACCTGGCGGCCGCTGCATCCACAACTCTGTTCCCAGGTGTGAATTGGCCTCAGGTAACACGCCCCGATCTTCAGCTAGGAAGCAACGTACCACCACTTATACATCATGTTGTCGTGGACTTACGGCCAAGCATGTTGGTCAGGTAACACAGGGCGTCGGAGCCGCTTCCAATCTTCGAAGAGGTCGAAGTTGGACCATTGTGTTTCCGGGCTATAACGGCGGGTGACTCCGCCAGCCATCGCCTTGTTCACTGCGTCACAGCACGGCAAAATGAATCCACACATAGGTCTATGGATCTCTCTAAAACACTCGCGTCACATCAAAAGAGGCACTGAACAACCAATCATACAGATGGCGAGGAGGCCATTTTGCGTATTGCGAGGGCGTATTGTAAATGGGTTTTCTCCTCACTCTCTCTCGTTCAAACGAGATAACATGATTTTGCATCAGTCTAACTACAGGTTAGTGCCCTCGGACGTCTGCAATAAACATTTATAAACATCATATGCAAGAAAGCAAATTTATTTGCTTGCAAAAACGACTACGGTCGACGAACGTTCGAGAAGGTTTCATAGTTATTTGCAGAGTTATAACCACCAATTTTTCATAAAACGATGTAAAATAAAAGTGAGGACAATTCTACCTTTTGTAAAGCCGCAGCTGAGTCAATCGAGCATTTGGTTCATTAATGTCCCCTTGTTAATGAAATCTGGAATTCTTTTGTGAATTGGGTCGAAGGTAGCTCTAGTATAGAGATCAACAAGTTTATCACTCTCAGTTGTTTTGTTAGGCATAACAAATATCTTTCCGTGCAAGTGTAAAAGAGGGTTCTCCTTCCATACGTGATATCCCTAAATTGATAAGATGTTACGATCAAATCGAAAAACATATCGTAGCCCATAATGAACATCTTGGAAACAACTTATTTGTAAATAAATGACATTGTATAATTTCAGCTCTCTGAACTACCTTGGTTTTTATTTCTTTTTAATGTGTTCACATACCAAAGACATTTTGTATGGTTTGATAATGGCCAGCTGTATTCTTCTTGTGTTTGTGTGACATAAAACGGTCATAATTGGAAATAAATAAGAAAAAACAACAACACAGAGAGGTTGTCAGCGGAGACGGATCATGAGAACGTGAAGACTTGGGTTTTAACGCCCCCCGCCATCTGATGTCAATGTTAAATGACCAGTGAGCAATAAATATGAAGTGCCTAACCCACCATAGGAGTTGAAATCAGGTGACCATGGTTACGTAAGAAACACGTGCAGGGTGCCGAGAGAGTAAAAGTATGGAATGACAATGACCAATAATACAATGGCATTACGAGTGTACTGCTCTGTAATTCCCGCCAACAAATGAAATACCTTGAATTATTCACGAAATCAGGACAGGGGTGAGGGCGATCTTTCGAGGTTTCGTAGCGTAACTGTAGCTTCTGGTGTGAATTGATGCGGTGTCATACACATCCATATCATTTCTCGTTTGTAAAAACATCGCGAGGCAACATGTTATTTCAGATATTATTCATTCAATAATTATTTCGTGTTTTATCCATAACCCGCAACATATGTGGTGCCAGGCGTATAGGCGCGCATTGCCCACTCGGAGAAAGGCCACACAAATGGAGAAGCATGTAAGCGATAATCGAAGCATGTAGTACTTACTTAGGCAGTCGTGGTTTATTACTGTTAACCAGAGGACAATATCTGCATGGACCCGTAGGTTTCTTGCGGGATTCAGGCGATTACGGGTGGGGGCAGGTGCTTACATTAACGACACCAGTTTCACCCCCGGGGTTTCACCATATAATTTCCGGGTATTATGTTACCCAGGGTGCTAAGGAACCGTACCTTTATACGTGCGTCAAGGGCTGGAAAGCTTCAAACCAAGGGCTTCAAACGTAACACCTAACGGCCATTGTACATCCGGCCATTGTACATCCGGGAATTCTACATCCGGGCATTCTACATCCGGGCATCTTACATCCGGGCAGTCTACATCCGGCCACTGTACATCTGAGCATTCTACAACCGGACACTGTATATCCGGGCATTTTACATTTAGGCATTCTACATCCGGACATTCTACATCCGGGCATTCTACATCCGGGCATTCGGTGTGCGCTTGTGGCGAGGGAGGTCTCAGTCGGGCGCCCCACCTGGCGGCCGCTGCATCCACAACTCTGTTCCCAGGTGTGAATTGGCCTCAGGTAACACGCCCCGATCTTCAGCTAGGAAGCAACGTACCACCACTTATACATCATGTTGTCGTGGACTTACGGCCAAGCATGTTGGTCAGGTAATACAGGGCGTCGGAGCCGCTTCCAATCTTCGAAGAGGTCGAAGTTGGACCATTGTGTTTCCGGGCTATAACGGCGGGTGACTCCGCCAGCCATCGCCTTGTTCACTGCGTCACAGCACGGCAAAATGAATCCACACATAGGTCTATGGATCTCTCTAAAACACTCGCGTCACATCAAAAGAGGCACTGAACAACCAATCATACAGATGGCGAGGAGGCCATTGTGCGTATTGTGAGGGCGTATTGTAAATGGGTTTTCTCCCCACTCTCTCTCGTTCAAACAAGATAACATGATTTTTCATCAGTCTAACTACAGGTTAGTGCCCTCGGACGTCTGCAATAAACATTTATAAACATCATATGCAAGAAAGCAAATTTATTTGCTTGCAAAAACGACTACGGTCGACGAACGTTCGAGAAGGTTTCATAGTTATTTGCAGAGTTATAACCACCAATTTTTCATAAAACGATGTAAAATAAAAGTGAGGACAATTCTACCTTTTGTAAAGCCGCAGCTGAGTCAATCGAGCATTTGGTTCATTATTGTCCCCTTGTTAATGAAATCTGGAATTCTTTTGTGAATTGGGTCGAAGGTAGCTCTAGTATAGAGATCAACAAGTTTATCACTCTCAGTTGTTTTGTTAGGCATAACAAATATCTTTCCGTGCAAGTGTAAAAGAGGGTTCTCCTTCCATACGTGATATCCCTAAATTGATAAGATGTTACGATCAAATCGAAAAACATATCGTAGCCCATAATGAACATCTTGGAAACAACTTATTTGTAAATAAATGACATTGTATAATTTCAGCTCTCTGAACTACCTTGGTTTTTATTTGTTTTTAATGTGTTCACATACCAAAGACATTTTGTATGGTTTGATAATGGCCAGCTGTATTCTTCTTGTGTTTGTGTGACATAAAACGGTCATAATTGGAAATAAATAAGAAAAAACAACAACACAGAGAGGTTGTCAGCGGAGGCGGATCATGAGAACGTGAAGACTTGGGTTTTAACGCCCCCCGCCATCTGATGTCAATGTTAAATGACCAGTGAGCAATAAATATGAAGTGCCTAACCCACCATAGGAGTTGAAATCAGGTGACCATGGTTACGTAAGAAACACGTGCAGGGTGCCGAGAGAGTAAAAGTATGGAATGACAATGACCAATAATACAATGGCATTACGAGTGTACTGCTCTGTAATTCCCGCCAACAAATGAAATACCTTGAATTATTCACGAAATCAGGACACGGCTGAGGGCGATCTTTCGAGGTTTCGTAGCGTAACTGTAGCTTCTGGTATGAATTGATGCGGTGTAATACACATCCATATCATTTCTCGTTTGTAAAAACATCGCGAGGCAACATGTTATTTCATATATTATTCATTCAATAATTATTTCGTGTTTTATCCATAACCCGCAACATATGTGGTGCCAGGCGTATAGGCGCGCATTGCCCACTCGGAGAAAGGCCACACAAATGGAGAAGCATGTAAGCGATAATCGAAGCATGTAGTACTTACTTAGGCAGTCGTGGTTTATTACTGTTAACCAGAGGACAATATCTGCATGGACCCGTAGGTTTCTTGCGGGATTCAGGCGATTACGGGTGGGGGCAGGTGGTTACATTAACGACACCAGTTTCACCCCGGGGTTTCACCATATAATTTCCGGGTATTATGTTACCCAGGGTGCTAAGGAACCGTACCTTTATACGTGCGTCAAGGGCTGGAAAGCTTCAAACCAAGGGCTTCAAACGTAACACCTAACGGCCATTGTACATCCGGCCATTGTACATCCGGGAATTCTACATCCGGGCATTCTACATCCGGGCATCTTACATCCGGGCAGTCTACATCCGGCCACTGTACATCTGAGCATTCTACAACCGGACACTGTATATCCGGGCATTCTACATTCAGGCATTCTACATCCGGACATTCTACATCCGAGCATTCTACATCCGGGCATTCGGTGTGCGCTTGTGGCGAGGGAGGTCTCAGTCGGGCGCCCCACCTGGCGGCCGCTGCATCCACAACTCTGTTCCCAGGTTTGAATTGGCCTCAGGTAACACGCCCCGATCTTCAGCTAGGAAGCAACGTACCACCACTTATACATCATGTTGTCGTGGACTTACGGCCACGCATGTTGGTCAGGTAATACAGGGCGTCGGATCCGCTTCCAATCTTCGAAGAGGTCGAAGTTGGACCATTGTGTTTCCGGGCTATAACGGCGGGTGACTCCACCAGCCATCGCCTTGTTCACTGCGTCACACCACGGCAAAATGCATCCACAGATAGGTCTATAAAACAAGCGCGTCACATCAAAAGAGGCACAAAAAACCAATCACACGGGTTAGTGCTCTCGGAAGTCTGCAATAAACATTTGTAAACATCATGTTTCGTTTTCGACCCCGAGAACACCAGAAGCGGCGAGAGCGCATCGATTCCAAAGAAATGATGCAAGAGACGAAATAACGGTTAATCAGCGGTGCGCGACCTGAGGAACCACACAGGACGGCCTATTGAGTCCTGTTGTCACTCGTTGTCACGGTAAATATAGTGGAGAGTGTCCAATAAAGACTAGTACCATGTATGTAACGTAAAGTCAAAGTCATAGATGCCACAAATTTGTCGCGATCGCTCTAAAAATCACTGACGTGAGAAAGCAACACCGTGTAATTTTGATGATACCCAACTTACGTGTGTACTGCGAGGTCGTGTATCGAAAAGAAGCCGAGTGTCTATACATCTCTGTCAAGGCATCTCTCATCTGAGACAATGTATTTGCTCGCCATTGAGTGGAAAGTCATTTCCTGAACCAGCAGTTTTGCTATGTTTTGCCTTTTAATTTATTATTCTTTCACGTTTGACCCGCGTTCACCGCGGCTACGTTGCGTTTATGATAAGGCTGAGATAGGGCAGGCTGTGTGGCCGCCTGGAACCTATGACGCGTTTTTTACGCAGCGCGCTGATTGGCTTGCGCTCTGCTCAGCATGCCGAACTCACAGTCGAGCGGGAGGCGGTAAATGTGAAGGTTTCAGTGCCAAATACTAATACTTATTGCTGGAGCCGGTAGCAACATACAATTAGACTGATAGTTTGCATGTTGATCTATATGTAACATGCTACGCCTTGCTGGCCCAAAAACCGGACTAAACTATTCCTTTGAGACACAAAGAATATTTCTCCATGCTGACACTCCATTGGCAGCAGACACTTTGTCGCAAATAGACTAAATCATAGACAATGAAAGGCTCTATGGTTGCCATATGGCGCGCGTGCCTGGGGCAAATATAGAGCATGTATTGTTCAGAGCACGTTCGGCGCCATGGCAACTACGTCATCTTATGACGTGTGCTTTAGTATGTTTACGAAACTGCGTTTGCTGCCAATGGAGTGTTAGCATGGAGAAACATTGGTTGTGTATTAAAAAAGGATAACCGTGCAGTACACACGTAAGTTTGGTATCATTAAAATTGCACGGTGTTGCTTTCTCGCGTCAGTGAGTGTTAGAGCGAGCGCGGCAAATTCACGGAAAATATGGGCCAAAACGTGAGTCTACGGCATTTATAACTTTGACTTTAGTCCGCTCCGATATGGGTCCAGTCGCGAGATTACGTTACGTCCTGTTGCAATCTCTTTTCATTAGCAGAATCCCGCCCAAAATCTGGGCGGCCTTTACACGGTCATAGAACTACCTTTTCGCATCGGTATCTAGCAATGAACTACATATTTACATAAAGTAACCTATTCTCTGTTGATTTGGTACCAATTTGGGACCTGACGTTTCATCTGCTGTGTGATTTCTGAGCTTTTCTGGCTGCCTCGGGCGCCATGTTTTGGTTGGGAAAAGTACGGATGCTACATCACATCAAAAGGAATGTCCTGGTTGTTTAACGGTCGTTTGTTTTAAATGGTCTGAATTTACCATCTTAGTGGCATCGTTGCATTCGAATCTTTGATAGCGCCTATTAAGTGGAAGTATTTGCAGCGTTTCATTGATGTTTAATTTGCATTCAAGACTATCTCGCCGGGGCAAATGACAGCGGTAGGGATGTGGATCTCAAAATATTTGTAACAGTCAGTCACCCGGCTGCGGCCCGGGGGTGGGTGGGGGGGGGGGAGAGCCTAGTATACAAATTTGGTGGAGGTGGCTATATATAGAGCAGAACTTTTTTTATATAAATACTGTTTCAAAAATTAAACATTCCAGAAAAAAAATGTAAACCCACAGAACCCATAATTCATATGTAAAACAACATTTAGAAGAGAACGTCTGAGAAGCGGCACGAAGCCAGCGATGACTCGCTGTAACTGTTTCAGTTACGGCGATCACACAATATGTACGTTAGTGCGCACCGCTTCTCGGTAGGAAGTGCAACTGCAAACATAGCGGAGCTTGATTCGTTGTCGGTGGTTACTGGAGCACAATTGTCGTTTCTCGTGCTCCAGAATACTTGACAACAATTCTACCGCGCGAAAATAAAAGTTAATACCTTTTCCTGCAAGTTATATTGGTAAGAGAACGTTGTACAACGTCCCGGGCGTTGACGTCGCTTCGCTCTGCGGGGAGAGCTTAGAAGTAAGACGCTGTTGGCGGTAGCCATAGCCTGACGGAAATAAGATGAGCAAAAGCTCGGCGGAAATTGACTGTGTGTGTACGGGTGTCACTGTGTGTGTACGGGTGTCACTGTGTGTACGGGTGTCACTGTGTGTACGGGTGTCATTGTGTGTACGAGTGTCACTGTGTGTACGGGTGTCACTGTGTGTACGGGTGTCACTGTGTGTGTACGGGTGTCACTGTGTGTACGGGTGTCACTGTGTACGGGTGTCACTGTGTACGGGTGTCACTGTGTGTACGGGTGTCACTGTGTGTACGGGTGGCACTGTGTGTACGGGTGTCACTGTGTGTGTACGGGTGTCACTGTGTGTACGGGTGTCACTGTGTGTACGGGTGTCACTTGGGGGAACGGGTGGCACTGTGTGTACGGGTGTCACTGTGTGTGTACGGGTGTCACTGTGTGTACGGGTGTCACTGTGTGTGTACGGGTGTCACTGTGTACGGGTGGCACTGTGTGTGTACGGGTGTCACTGTGTGTACGGGTGTCACTGTGTGTGTACGGGTGTCACTGTGTGTGTATGGGTGTCACTGTGTGTACGGGTTTCACTGTGTGTGTACGGGTGTCATTGTGTGTACGGGTGTCACTGTGTGTACGGGTGTCACTGTGTGTACGGGTGTCACTGTGTGTACGGGTGTCACTGTGTGTACGGGTGTCACTGTGTGTGTACGAGTGTCACTGTGTACGGGTGTCATTGTGTACGGGTGTCACTGTGTACGGGTGTCACTGTGTGTACGGGTGTCACTGTGTACGGGTGTCACTGTGTGTACGGGTGTCACTGTGTGTACGGGTGGCACTGTGTGTACAGGTGTCACTGTGTGTGTACGGGTGTCACTGTGTGTACGGGTGTCACTGTGTGTACGGGTGTCACTGTGTGTACGGGCGTCACTGTATGTACGGGTGACACTGTATGTACGGGTGTCACTGTGTGTACGGGTGTCACTGTATGTACGGGTGTCACTGTGTGTACGGGTGTCACTGTGTGTGTACGGGTGTCACTGTGTGTGTACGGGTGTCACTGTGTGTACGGGTGTCACTGTGTGTACGGGTGTCACTGTGTGTACGGGTGGCACTGTGTGTACGGGTGTCACTGTGTGTACGGGTGTCACTGTGTGTACGGGTGGCACTGTGTGTGTACGGGTGTCACTGTGTGTACGGGTGGCACTGTGTGTGTACGGGTGTCACTGTGTGTACGGGTGTCACTGTGTGTGTACGGGTGTCACTGTGTGTGTATGGGTGTCACTGTGTGTACGGGTTTCACTGTGTGTGTACGGGTGTCATTGTGTGTACGGGTGTCACTGTGTGTACGGGTGTCACTGTGTGTACGGGTGTCACTGTGTGTACGAGTGTCACTGTGTGTACGGGTGTCACTGTGTGTACGGGTGTCACTGTGTGTGTACGGGTGTCACTGTGTGTACGGGTGTCACTGTGTACGGGTGTCACTGTGTACGGGTGTCACTGTGTGTACGGGTGTCACTGTGTGTACGGGTGGCACTGTGTGTACGGGTGTCACTGTGTGTGTACGGGTGTCACTGTGTGTGTACGGGTGTCACTGTGTGTACGGGTGTCACTGTGTGTACGGGTGTCACTGTGTGTACGGGTGTCACTGTGTGTACGGGTGGCACTGTGTGTACGGGTGTCACTGTGTGTACGGGTGTCACTGTGTGTACGGGTGTCACTGTGTGTGTACGGGTGTCACTGTGTGTACGGTTGTCACTGTGTGTGTACGAGTGTCACTCTGTGTGTACGGGTGTCACTGTGTGTGTATGGGTGTCACTGTGTGTACAGGTGTCACCGTGTGTGTACGGGTGTCACTGTGTGTACGGGTGTCACTGTGTTTACGGGTGTCACTGTAGGTACAGGTGTCACTGTGTGTGTACGGTTGTCACTGTGTGTACGGGTGTCACTGTGTTTGTACGGGTGTCACTGTGTATACGGGTGCCACTGTGTGTACGGGTGGCACTGTGTGTACGGGTGTTACTGTGTGTACGGGTATCACTGTGTGTGTACGGGTGTCACTGTGTGTGTACGGGTGTCACTGTGTGTGTACGGGTGTCACTGTGCGTACGGGTGGCACTGTGTGTGTACGGTTGTCACTGTGTGTACGGGTGTCACTGTGTGTACGGGTGTCACTATGTGCGTACGGGTGTCACTGTGTGTGTACGGGTGTCACTGTGTGTGTCCGGGTGTTACTGTGTGTACGGGTGGCACTGTGTGTGTCCGGGTGTCACTGTGTGTGTACGGGTGTCACTCTGTGTACGGGTGGCACTGTGTGTACGGGTGGCACTGTGTGTGTACAGGTGTCACCGTGTGTGTACGGGTGTCACTGTGTACGGGTGTCACTGTGTGTACGGGTGTCACTGTGTGTGTACGAGTGTCACTGTGTACGGGTGTCACTGTGTGTGTACGGGTGTCACTGTGTGTGTACGGGTGTCACTGTGTGTACGGGTGTCACTGTGTGTACGGGTGTCACTGTGTGTACGGGTGTCACTGTGTGTGTACGGGTGGCACTGTGTGTACGGGTGTCACTGTGTGTGTACGGGTGTCACTGTGTGTACAAGTGTCATTGTGTGTAATGGTGTCCCTGTGTCCGGTATAGCATGATAACGTGTCCTGCGTGATAAAGCGTACGGTTGACGATGTAAGTTAGCTTAAGAGTTAGGTTAGGGTTAGGTTATGGCATGGCTTAGGTTTAGGGATAGTATTTAGGTTTCGGTTAGTGTAAATGGCATGAAAGAAGCATGGCCGGATAGGTTATCACGGCTGGACACGTTATTATGTTACACCGGACGGGTGTTGCTGTGTGTGGACTGTGTGGGAGGGGGAGTATGTGCCTAGTGGGTGGTCGTTTGCGTCTCGAGGAACATGATTCTTTGTGTCTGAACTTGTGTCTGACCTATTTGTCTTGTTGGTATTATGCCATTTTTGTGCACAATAGTACTATTATTACGCCGATTACACCCACGTGAAAACAGATCCCCACAGTGTTCACATTGGTTTTACTGATGGCAGTGGATCATGCGATACGGTGGGGCCGTCCCCCCCATAACCGACACCACTGTCGAACAGCTGTGACTCATATATCGGAAACGCTGTTTTTTTTCATTGCAGTGGCGATAACCTCAAACCCTTCGTGATATCATTTTACAACAGACAATGCAGGCTGGACAGGGAAGGCGAGGTGTCCATTGCCACCTGAGTATAGATCTAACAGAGCCGTACTGTGCTCGGTGTGATCTACGTTTATATCCGGATGACACAATATATGATGGTTTCACGGGCTGAGAGAGCTGTCTGTCAATAGCGTTTAGTTGACAACTGTAGCAAAGCCCAACCTGACAACCTGGTATTGCGGATTTTGTTTCAGCAGTTTAATAAAATCATTTAAATACCGGACAGCTGATCGGGGTGCGTTACGTGTTTTTAATGCATTTTACATGCTTTCATTTTGCACAATGTTTTTTTACAATGTTTCGGTCGTGCACCATGAAATGAAAAGCCACCCACGTTTCACCTGTCGAGTAATGTGAGAAATGTACATCTTTTTATTTTGTTTTTTATTTTCATGATCGTACAGCAAGTCGTGACATCAGACAGACAGGATACATGTTATATTGCTGAGAATCTACAACCGCGCAGGAGAGGGATCATGCTAGAAGAGGGATGACCGGTTTCCATTTTCTTAGAAATATTGTCTCGCTACGATATTGTTTTGTTATTCCATAGTTTCACACTCGTTACCGCAAGCCCCACACATATCAGAGTCAACTATTTTACTCATGTATAAGAACCTATTCGTTTAAAGTTTGCGACATTTGTGACTAGAAAGTGGGGGTGTGGGGGAGGGTGTTTCGGGCGAACAACGTAACCCTACATTCAATGTCGTATCGCATAGCTAGATGGGCGGGTTGTTCATTAGATGTCGAAGGAAGACTTAATTACTATAAGACTTATTGTCCCCACACGACAAGCTCACTCATGACAACCACGAAACTCGCCCGTGAACACGCCCCTATGGGTAATAAACCACCTCGGGGAAGGTCAAGGTCGTGCATGACAGGTATTCTATAGTTGTCTTTTGGGGATATGTCAACACAAGGAGTGTAGCCACGTAATTAGACTTGATCACGCCAATACAGAGGACTGAGGCAGTTATTGCAGGCTTGGCGCTGGGTTGTCCTGGGGATGGGATGGGAATGGGTCCTGGAGGTGGGATGGAGATGTGGGTGGGGGGGGGGGGGGTCGTCCGCACTATGCACGCCAATACAGAGAAATAAGGCAGTTATGGCCCTCTTGGTGACGTTCTTGTCTTGAGATTCGGGGCCGTGCCCTCGGGCTCCCCGATGCGGATTTCTTCGGTTTACATTCATCAAGACGGGGACATCTCCCAATAAACATTCAATGGAACCCTTTGTGCGCCCGGCAGAGTGGGTCCCGTACGGTCGTGTTCGCATTGGGACGGACCATGATGAATGTGAGGTTGTTAGGAGGCTCACTCAGAGTGCATGGAGCAGGCAACCATTGTTATGGCGTGCGGTTATTTTAGTGGGGGTCATTGTCAGCGGACTATTTCTTAGCATTGCTCTGTGTGATTTGATCGCATTTTATGGGGATTTGTGCGTCTTTGGAGAGACATATATCCTGGTGCTGTCAATAGACACACGCCATGCGTCCGACTGACACGAGGCAGGGTTATTTCTGGGGGTATCGGTTTATCGCGGCACTGACTGTGACGTCACGGGCTGATGTCAACAGCTTAATTAAGCGTTCAAGTGAAAACGACCGCCTGTAGACATAGGATGGGAGACTCTCGTGGATTTCTCGTGCTATATCATCCTAAATAGCTATATTATTAGTAATAGTTCATGCATTGTTACATTGATATATATATACATACCGGTATGTATATATATATCGGGTGTAGATTGAACTTTATGTTTGAACGAGAATAATCATTTAAGACACAACTGAGTCGATCAAGCACTTGATTTTATCAAATGCAAATACGTGCAGAACTGAGCAGTATTTAATTGTAGAAAATATAAAAGGAATTTCCCACATATATCAATGAATATGAGTTACTATTTATAATATAAGTGCTCTTAGAAGAAAAGTTATGAAAATGTTTTTATTACATTTGTTCACAATCGGCAACATTGGTGCTTGCATGTCTGATTCTCTGAGCCCCAGTAAAGTTCCACCGGACTATCCACATGCAATGGGGGCTCTGGGGGGTGGCCGCCCTGGAGGGGGGGGGGGGGGGTGGCCGCCATGGGGGTACCAGCGTAGCCTACCGACCCGACAGTGTCACAGCCCCGGTGGATCCGGGTCAAACAGGAGATTTGTTTGTCTCGCACGCCAGAGTTCGGTTCGTAGGAGGCTCCACTTATTCTGGAAATATCAAATTTTACCGAATTCATTTTTACGCCTAAGCCATATAAGCTAATTAGACGAAATGCTCCATGGCTGAGAGGCGCGGTCTGACAACTGCGAGTTGCTTGGTGGCAGTTTTCTCTTGTATTGTGTAAGTCACGCGAGATTTAAGGTAAGCCACCCATAACGAGCCTCGGCGATTTTGAGCAGACCTCGGTAAACATCGGCAAACATCGGCGGGCTGTAGCCCTGATATTTTAAGCAGTCTTAATGAAACAAAGCACGAATAAAACACAGCAAAAGAAGTGGTGACATAGGTAAAATAAATAGAGCATATAATAAGCTTCGGCGATTTAGAGAAGACCTCGGTAAACATCGACAAACATCGGCGGATGTCAGTGAAAGGGGAACTCGTTCCGTCATTCACAGGGAATCCCCAATTCGTGACGTCATTCACAGGGTATTTCCCCGAGAATGGTTCTTCGTGATAAATTCCGAATATTCAAGAAAAAAACATGGCGAAAACGTGTAAATAGTTCAGAAAACATTCGTGTAGATCATAATTATATCGGAGACCATTATATATGACCAGATTTATAAAAATGTGAGCACAAGGCGTAAATTACTGATAATTGGTGTGAAATAAGCTGCTCCAAAAAATATTTCTGAAATAACATTTTTAAGTTTCAGGACGTGTTTCTCGGGAAATTTGCACAGTTACCTATATTTTTCTTTATTTTTATTACAAGGACTATGTTTTTAGAAGTTTTTAAACGTGGTTTGGTGTCAAGATTTTCATCTTTGATGAAATTATAGCCAATGTTGTGAAGGTGGTGATTTCGAATTTTGGCAAAAACGGTCCTGTTTTTGCATAACTGCACTTTATTATTGCCATTCTGTTATTTTTTGTGGCTACTTTTTACATTGTTGAAGATGTATTGCTTTAGGTTTAAGCTTTCCAAAGAGCTATTACTGATGATAATGAATTAATATTGAGCTGAATTGTAGCAAAATTACATATTCGTGGTAGGTGTCAAGTTTTGGTCATTTTGTGAAATGGGGGTATACTTGGAAAATGGAGAATATTTTTTTTAACGGGACGGTAAAGTATCATAAAAAATTACCAGAAAGTGTGTAATTGGGCATACTTTCATAAAATAATCACAAATACAGAGTTCTTTTACCTTGCTATTATGGGTGGCTTACCTTAAATACCACTTTTCAGACTACCCCGGGTCATTTTGAGTCTAGACCGGAGTTCTTTAATCGCAAGTTCCAGTGTGCATGCCTGGTTCTGTTACGGTCTGCGCCAAATGAAACTTCACTAAATCCAAGATGGCGGACCTCCCGTCATGCATCTCTCGTATCTCTCGTTATCCGGAGAACGCCTTCCCCACCGCGTCTCTAAACGCTGCTGTAACCTCTTCTTGTAATGGAAGAGCTTAGGTAATTGCGGGGCCTAGTTAAAGGGCGCTAGCATAAAAATAAACACAAGCCAAATGGTTGGGTGACTAAAGGCTTTATTAAACCCATTACTTTTCCGGACAAATTGTATAAGAAGCTAAAACAGACTTCGCCCACTTGCCCTGAGTACCTGACCCTAAAGACCAACCTTTCGACGTATAACCGCATCCTCACCAAAAATATACGCTTAGCCAAAAAATAGTCTGACATGAAACAAACATGGAAAACCATAAACGTGGTTCTTTATAAATCATTTGCAAAGATTTGGTTGCCAAGTACTATGCCATAGACGCTAAAAGAATAGATTATAGCGCGCAAATAGCAAATGCTTTTAACCATTAATTTGCAAAATTTCCACGGGCAATTAACTCTCCTGAAGGTAAAACGTTTACACAATACTTATCGAATCCGTCTGAACGTGAGATAAGTCTGTCACTCATCAATAAGATGGGGAGGATACTATAAACAAAGTGAAGTCTAAATCAATCAGTGGGTATGGTGAACTATCCACCATTTTATTAAAAGAAATCAAATGTGAAGTAAGTGAAGCCATTAGCAATAATAATAAACCAATCCCTGACTACAGACATATTCCCGGAGAAACTTAAAGTAGCAAAAGTGATCCCAACCTACAAAAGCGGATTGGATACGAAACTGGAAAACTATCGCCCCATATCACTTATTCCGGCAATCTCTAAAGTCTTGAAAAAATATATACTACCAAAGACCTTACTATGATCTTTGGTACTACCAAACCCATGTCCACTTTAATACAAATATGTTACTGACAATTATTACGAGTTGGTGGGCATGTTAACTAAGCTTAGTACTATTGAATAGTATTACATCTGAATGCCTTTAAAATGCTGTATTCTGACCCAAACCGCCCTGGGCCCGTGTTCACAAACATTCCTTTTAAGGAAAACAATATATTTGCTTAAGTAAAAAGAAATTACTCCGTAAGGAATTTACCCCAGAACCGTTTCACAAACATTCCCAAGTAAAGTCCTACACAAGTAAAAATTCTCAAGCAAATTCCTTATGCAAGTTCGCGAGTTTTGCAAATGTGCGTTGCCTAATAATGGCGAAATAGTCATATAAGATATAGGCCCCCACTGCCCCAGTCATGACTGTTAGATTGTATGCATTTTCACAAAATTTAACGTTAACACAAGGCTAGACTTAGCCTGAAAGTTCAGACGTTACAGTTTGACAGTCTGATGCTTACTGTAACAAGAACCTACCGTCTGAACATTCAGGCCAGGCTAGACTACACGTACATTTGCCGATTTAATCCATTTAATTATCAAATCCACCTCTGCAAGCTGGCAGGCGAAACAACGGGCAAATCTATAAACAGATATATCTATGCATATGGCGAACCCACTGTGGCACTGGGTCAGTCGGAATAACATTTTGTACTTGTAACATTAGCCTATATTTAGCCAAATAAAAGACCGCACTGCTGACAGCGTGCTCGCTCGCCACGGTCAGTGCGTGCATCAATGGCTATGACGTCAATAAGGAAATAAACGATACAATGTTGCAAAGATCATGAGTGCATATCCCGCGCATCTCTTGGCTTTGTCATCAAGGGGTGGGGGGTCACTACCCTATCGATTGCTAGTAAATTTAGCGTGCCAATTTCTCATAAAAATCCATATCAAATACTGAAGTTTCAGGGAAATCGAAGAAACACGTTTTACAGTATCTCTAAAATATAGATGCGCATGTAATTGTAAGACTCGTCGAGACGATGGTTTTGTCGTTGTAATGCCTCGAATTAGTCGCGCTTCATAGGCAACAACACAATAACTGCTTGTTCGATTTTGATAATATTTGGCAGGTCACTTGTTCATGACCGGTCCTATAAAATGTTGAAACTTCTGCGAAATCGAAGCGACAGTTTCTTCGTAGTCGTTGAAATAATATTGCTATCTGGAATCACAGGATTGGAGACTAGAAAATAGAAACATACTGGTTAATTTTTTACTATTTCTGAAGTTCAATCGAAAATTAATATGGCCAAGTGACAGTAAATGTTATTTGCTTGCATTGTAATGCAAACAAATATGAATAGCAAACAAAAAGAGTCAACGGAGGGTAAGGTTTCCCCTTCTCCAATATAACACCCACCCAAGGCGATAACTCGCTAAAGCCGTCATCTAATTATTACGGAGTGACCCCCGCTCCAATGAAATGAAAAGTATTTGTTTTATTTTTGGCCCCGCCATAACAAATAAGTTTGCTTCAAACCATCAGCTTTGTGACTGGTATGGTAGAGCACATATTTCGTCACGCAGTCGATCAAAAAAGTGATCGTTCTGGCCAGAAACGAAACCGGATAAAATATTATATTATATAATGACGTTTTTTTCTTTCTTGTCCGAACACTTCAAGCGGGTGGTCTTGTTCCTATAAAACGAGCTGTATGCCCAAATACAGATCTTCGCGGTTACGACGAAGGCGTTAGACTAAATGGAGATGGTCAGACCTCATGCACAAAGGCTGATGATACTTCATACAAAAATTACTCTAGACACCAAAAAGTTGTCCTTATATTTTGCCCTAATCTGTCCCTATTTTTCACTCCGGAATCTTTGAGAAATGATTATTTTGCCTGAGTACATTCTAGAGTAATTTCTTGAGCAAAGTTACTCTAGAATTTACTTGGGAATGTTTGTGAACACGGGCCCAGTTGGATGTTTTCGTATCACTTTTGGATCACGAAAAGACCAAGTTTCTTCATTTTTGTAAGTTTTCTGTTTGAAGCGTTGCGCCGACGTTGTCACCGGGGAGAATCCGTGTGACGTCATAATGCCTCGTTTTCGTAGGAAATGCAAAAAAACGTTAGTTTCTCAGTCGTAATGTCCCGTCGTAACAAATATTCTTCATTGTGATGGCGTAAACGAATAAAAAATATGTCATCTATCCGTTTTGTGAAGCTATATTTCTTAAATATTCTTAATCATAGCGCTAGGCTTTCCGCAATGGACCCACCCCTCGGCGCCTGGCTTTTGCGCAGGTGGCCGAGTCTGGCTCCCAGTCTCTCTCTTTGCGTAACATGCACGTCACGCCTACGTCACAGATAGTCAGGATACCAGTGTGCGCAGAGATTCTAAACTCGTTCCGAACACGTGCTTCGTTTGTTTGTCCCCAAAATGAGTAAACCGGAAGTCTAATCGAACGAGACTTTATAGCCCTATTGCCCGGTACTTTACAGCTGTAAAGGCTCACCAAAAAGATCCGGTCACGTGATCCGTGGCGGACGCCCAACCCCGTCTCCAAGCACTCCACGACGTCACGACCGAGCCCGCAAATCACGCGCGAATTACGTGCGATTGTCTGCGCGAGCGATGAGAACAAAAAGACGACGAGAGGTGGTGTAGTCAGGGTCAACCTGCATGATGAGGGTTCCTTCTATCGTGGCCCAGCGGTCTCGCCAGGGTCGGGCACACCACTGGCGCCACCCCCCTTCCTCCCTGCCCCCCCCCCCCTCCCTCCCTCCCTCCCCACCCACGGCCCGTTGAGCTGTATGATAAAGGATCTAACCGATATTTAGAGTATTTTTGTTTACTCACGGATCGGCGTGGATAATTTTTACTGTATATGTGACCTCTAAGTTGGCATCGCCAAACAGTTTTGCTGGTGAGAATAGCAGGGGCGTGTGCAGGAATTCTTGAAAAGTGGGGGGGCACAATAAACCAAAATCGACGACCGGGGTGGGGGGGATGATCCACTCAGAGGGGGGGGGGAGGCTGAACATTATTCATCGATGCGACAAATAGGTCCGTCATTTTTTTTACAGGGGCACAGAATTTGAAACGGGGGGGGGGGCACAATATACTTTAGGATCTGAAAGGGCGGCACGTGCCCCGTGTCCCCCCCCCCCCCCCGCCCACACATACACACTGGCCACGCCCATGAATAGCGTCAGGCAACTATTGCCTCGATTGAGCTGTTCGTTCTCTTAACTATAGACGAAAATAAACACGTTGACAAATTTGAAACCAAAACCGTTATAAGTGAGCGAGTTTGAACACAGACGTCAACACAAGTTAAATGCGAATTCTGGTCATTGGTACAAACAAAACTAAACCAACAATTGACTATATTGACGGAACTGGATCCTTCATTTATTGCGCTTTACCGTTTTTCACTGCTTAAAAACAACAGCAAAGCATTTTATTTAACATCAGATTTTGCAGTACAAACTTAAAGAATATGCGGTTGCAAGCAAAAGTAAGTCCATAAATTAAGTAAGAGGTAATTTCTGTAAACAGAAAATACAATGATTAAAGTCAAGCAATTTCCGTCATCCAGGTATACATGTTGTCGTTATTATCAATATACTGAAGGGAATATAACAGTACAGACCAAAGACGACGGTGTAGTAACTATAGCATAAACATTAAACAACAATATGTGTTAAGAAATATTGAAGACATATTCAAAAACCATCGTCATCTACATGTAGTACAAACCCAGTAAACAGTAACTTTATTTAACAATGCCAGCCCCGTGGGTCTCATTAATAAATTTGTACCGTATTCCGACCAGCTTCCGTATATAGATTTTCATATCTGTTTTTTTTCAGAGTGTGAATTTAAAACCAGATGTAGTATTGACTCGTTTAGCAGCCCCATCGCCAGAAGGTGCTACAATCGAGTTACAGCCAAGATAGCTGTTACCACATCTGCAGCCAAAAGGTAACAGTAAGAGATACATCTTAAAGTAATATATTAACATCGTGAGTCTAGCTCCATTGACATTTGATGACCTGGTTGGAGCAAGAATAATGCATTCTTGCCGTTAAAGAAGTCGTTGTCTGGGGCCTGCTCATACTAACTCCATGTAATAAAGCCGCGATCTATCCACAGATCTGTGGCGTAGTATAGCCATAACTTCCGACTTTCTATACGCTCAAACAATTTGTTTTTTTAGCTGTATTGATCATTACCTGATAAGATTTGAGGCACATGCACATGTTACAGTTCTATTAAATGTGGATATTAATTATTCCATTACTTTTGCATCAACGATCTGCGATATCAGCAGAGACTGTCTGTTTAAGTAACTTTAAATATAATGCCGCGTTTGCGTTACCGTGTTCGCTTCGAAACGGGCCTGAGTGTCTTGAATATGTACGATATCTGGAGTATGATCTCGGGACAGTGTGTCTCTGTCCAATGTGTCTCTGGAGACAAAGTCGCCCATCCCGTCCGTGACGTCATCATGTGAGGTGTCGGTAACCGCTAGTGCATGACTTCCGGCGAGTGGTCGTGTCCCCAACCGTCGCTTCCGCCGGCAGGGGGCGCCATGGCGCTGGCCTTGGGCTGAGCGGTGGTGACGGGGTCATGGATACCATCCCCGGCGTGCGCGAGCACTTCACCGTTGGACTTATCGCTGTCCCACCACCCCAGCTCCCTGGCCTCCTGGATGAGCGCGCAGCAGGGGATGACGCCGTGGTAGAGGGCGTCCTGGATCATGGAGCCTTCCAGGTTCCTCTCCTGTCGGAGGCGGTACCGCATGATGCCGGAGAGGGGACACATCCAGGCCGTGATGCCCGCCGTGATGCAGTCGTCCCCCCAGTGGGTCGCGTTCTTACCGGCCGTGTAACAGGGCACGCACCAGGTCACGCAGCAAAGGCAACCCACCTCGCAGCAAGCGCAAATCCCGTGCTGAAACTTCTCGGGCATGGTTGAAACGCGGTCCTGTCACTTCTTTACAACGTCGTTTTGGAAGTAAATCTGACGGAAGACGTTGGTTGGGCCTGGAGATTCTACGTTGCCGTGGGAACTAAGTCACTACACTTCCGGTGTGAGCCGACGACAAAACACTTCCGGTGCGAACAGACCACAGTAGAAGAGTATTGATATTTTGCAGCAACTATTACTATTGTCCAGCGTCCGCTACTCCAATGTTGTTTAGCGACGAGAGTCTCTCTCTGCCTCTTATCTTCTATGGCCAATGGACCAACGGATCGCTGTTCTTATAGTGAACGCTGTGAGGCAATCCCGGATAAACGAGCAGGGGTGGGTGGCAATGGGATAGTCGGGCACACTTCACGGAGAGCGAAGTGCAATCTACTGAAGGACGCAATTCACCACTAACCTTGGGGTAGCGGTGAATGTCTGTTGACATTGACCGTATAACCATCTCCTCCTAGGCCTAGCTTATCAGCGCTATATATATCTATCATAACGGATTGGGGGACCTATTAACACGTTAACCAACTAGTTAGGGCTTTGTCGAGTAGGCACACAGACGTCACTGGCGGTTTGTGACTCAGGAATTGAGCAATAATTGAAGACTCTCTATATACATCGATTTGACCCGATTGATTAATATAAGTCGTCGATTTGAAGCGATCTGTGACGTTAACAGCGGCCCTAGTGACGTAGAGAGTGACGTAGTGTGACGTAGAAATAAAAGATGATTTGTCCCTGCCTGGGACCCACTTCAACAGGCCTACACCCTCACCCCTCACCCCACATCCCACGGTCAATAATGTCATCCCTTATGGCATTATTGACTTTATTATTTTATCTTGTATTACTTATACACCACCGGTAGCACCTTGCCAGGGGGGGGGGGGGGCTCTGTGGCCAATAACATGGACATTCGGCAAAGCGAACTGACCCATACGACAATAAACGACTTCTAACGGCAAGCAACGGTCATATATATATGTTACATGTAATGCACATTATGCCCCCAAAATACCGGAAAAAGGGAATTCGCAACAAAATAAGGGACAGGCTACAATATGAAAAAGGACTTCGTTAAAGGTGGGTGAAGTCATCAAAATGGCGCTGGTGCTGATCCAAGACTTCCATATCCAGCCAAACATCAGCCCTTGCCTTATTATTGTATGTTACGCCAGTTGAGGTTAGCCAAATTTGCGTATATTGTATATACAGACGGTTTTACACAAGGTGCTATATGTCCAACACTGATTCAACATTACCTGACAATGTGTGCTTTACTTCAGAGGCAGAAAGTAAGTGTTTTTTTGGGCTCAGGCCCTGACGTACTTATGTCTCGTGGTCCTTTTACGTGCGTCAGTGTAGATGAGAAGAAACACGACGTTAATTAGCCGTAGCCGTGACAAAACACGAGTAGTATACCAGGGGCCGTATTCATAATCCCCTCGTAAGTTAGGCACGAAAAGTGCATTTTCGTCTTAGCCTCACCAGCTCGTTGTGATGGTGCTCACGATTAAAGACATCCTCTTCAATATAATTTCAGCACTTTCTTAATTCAGAAAATTCATTTCTTGGGTGAGTACTGATGTATTTTGAACCCCATGGTCGCTCGACAAATCTTCCACTTAGCGCTAAGTCTAGTGGCGTAGCCTAAGTGGTGATTATTAATACGGCCCCAGGGGCTCTTCAAAAAAGCTCTAAAGCTCTTCAATTAGAAGTGGGGCGCATGCAAAACAACACGCCGCGAGCTTTCAAGTGGGCTAATCATACATTGATGTCATTCTCATACCAATGTAGTATAATGCTAGAACTCATATCTGGGGCACTTCCCACAGATTGCTAACTGGAATATGGTGGCGTCCTAGATCATGACATGGCAGAATGGCGCAGAGAATAGCCTTTAGAAAATAGCTTTCTTTTGCACTACGTTATAACATAATCGAAATCCCAACGAACGTGATGGTTTTTGTGTGTACTCCTTCAGCAAAGAAATTAGCAGCGTGTCTGAGTACTACGTAACCTCATAACAGATCGGTACGGGGACTGGTGGTGTTCCTGTGCACTACGTCACCACCTGACAGATCGGTACGGGGAATATTAGCGTTCCTGTGCACTACGTCACCACATAACAGATCGGTACGGGGACTGGTGGCGTTCCTGTGCACTACGTCACCACATAACAGATCGGTACGGGGACTGGTGGTGTTCCTGTGCACTACGTCACCACATAACAGATTGGTACGGGGAGTGGTGGCGTTCCTGTGTACTACGTCACCACATAACAGATCGGTACGGGGACTGGTGGCGTTCCTGTGTACTACGTCACCACATAACAGATCGGTACGGGGAATGGTGGCGTTCCTGTGTACTACGTCACCACATAACAGATCGGTACGGGGAATGGTGGCGTTCCTGTGTACTACGTCACCACATAACAGATCGGTACGGGGAATGGTGGCGTTCCTGTGCACTACGTCACCACATAACAGATCGGTACGGGGAATGGTGGCGTTCCTGTGTACTACATCACCACATAACAGATCGGTACGGGGAATGGTGGCGTATCTGTGCACTACGTCATTACCTAACAGATTGGTACCGCGAATGGTCAACTTCTTGGCCAAAACGTCATCGGCATGATAGAACTTGCCACAAAGAATGAGGGTTTTCCTGTTGGTATCGTCATGTAAAGCATGAAACACCAAGCCGAGTAACCGTCCTACACTGACAACGTTTCGAAAGGCATTAATTATATCCGTCAACAGCACACTGCACCAGCTGGCCACTTGCCACATGTTGTTCCAGTTCAGGAGAGGATCCAAGGGTGGAGGCGCTATTGACACTTTACTGTTTCTTACTGCCTTATACTGAGTGAGAGGGGGCATATATTTTCCGATCTTCGCGTTTGACATCCTGAAATTCTTGGAAATTCGCGATTGGCTGTTGGGAATTTTGAGAGATCGTTAATGATTTTTTTATCGCTCCCAGTTGTTAGCAGTCTTCGTCTTGGATATTAGACGTTACTCTCCCTGATTCTTGGTGAATTGCGATTCAGAGGGTGCCCCCCCCCCCCTGGCCCCATGCTGTGTATCACCCCTATTCGTGTAGCAATAAAAGGATTCAATAAAATATTATTAGTGTTATAAAAAAAAATTATTTCCATAATCGTACAGAAAATTGTGAAAATCAGAGGCAGAATACATGTTATATTGTTAAGAATCTACAACAGTGCAGGAGAGGGATCATGCTGGAAGAGGGATGACCGGTTTCCATTTTCTTAGAAATATTGTCTCGCTACGATATTGTTCTGTTATTCCAATTTTTTCTATATGGTAATAATATTTAATACAATTTATAAAGCCACAGAGAACAGAGGTAACATGGGCCCATTTACACTTATATATGTGTATATATATGTTTTTCCAATGATAAGTATATTGTTAAGCAGGTGAGAAAAGGCGAGGTTGTCACTGCTAACACCACAGTCTGAGCCGAAATGAATACGCCAATGTCTTTTTCCGTGACATTTCTAAACAAAGTCATAAATTCTGACCATAATGATTTCACTGGTTGACAATAATAACATAGATGTTCTATAGTTTCACACTCGTTACCGCCTAAGCCACACATCTCAGAGTTACCTATTTTACTCATGTATAGGAACCTATTCGTTACGGTTGTTCTGTGTAAGATCATAAATGGAAAACTTCTCATTCTCTCATCCGTAGTGGCGTTCACTAGTAATTTATACAATGTTTTCCATGTATCCCTTTCTATTTGTACACCTGAAATATCTGACAATTTACGCTCATTATTCCGCCCGTATATCAGTGATTTAAAGTGTTCGTGCCACGCCAAAACAACTTTAGCTCATATTAATGTTCTGTGTTTCCACGCTTATATTATCCAACTGTAACGCCCCAAATAGTAGAAGGGCATACTTTTTCCACTTGTTTTCGCACCTACCAATTTAACTTCTTCGAGCGAGGAAAGTGACGTCAAAGGGGAATTCAAACGCATGTGCTTTTGTATTAAGACTCAGATTCTCTCTGCTCATTGGCTTGAACTCAACAAAATGCACTCAACCATGAGGACAATACACGCCCTCGACCACAGATGTCTACGCACTGCACCAAAGCTCACCTGTCAATCTTGTGACATCATTGGGGAATTTCTAAATAAAGCTCAGGTGCAATGCTCCCAGAAATAAACCCGCCGGGTCTCACTTTTGCTACTTTGACGAACGAGTCAATAGTGATATCGTGGAATAAAAAATGTAAGCTCCCACTAAAACAAATTGTTATTTGTTTATCTTCCATAAACCAAGTTAACTCTGAGCAAGACAAAATCGTGGCACGAACATCTTAACTAATGTTTTATAAGTTTCGTTGCACACACGCTTCATCGGCTTTATATGATTCGTAAATTTACAAACAACTGATTTTAGCTTTATACCTCCTCTTAACATTTCATATTTCCATTCTCTGGGAATAGAATGGATCAGCCCGTAGAAAATTTATGCTGATATCAAATTTTATGCAAAATTCATTCCAGCCCAGGAACTTTCCTTGTTTGTTAATAACATCATTAGCAAAAATTATATCTTTCTTGATAAATTCGGTCTTTCTACATATAACATTTTCATTAGTCAAAAAGTAAGTATTCCACAAAGGATACTCAAACACATTACGGGTACTATCAATATCTGGGCACAATTGCCGGTAACAGTACCAGGAATTGAAAACTGATGGGGCACACCGGCCAGGTTTTCTGCCTTAATAAGTGTTATAATTATATTAAGTGTTATTATACTCTCGTTGCACAGGTATGCAGCCATCGTTCTGCGACGTGATATTGATTTGCAAACATTCGAGATGCGAAGGCACACTGAGCGAGTGAGTCGTGACCGGCCGGTGTGCCCCATCAGTGCTTCGATAATGTAAGAAGATAAAGGAGTTCGCCATCGCTGTAAAATGACCCCTTGCGTTTGCATTTCTACATCCTGGAGCTAAACACCTTTCATTTTTTTCTGTAAATGTTAGCATGCAGTGAGCGGCGATGGGTTAACAACCACGTGTTGTCAGTGTGCGGTGAGTGAGTCATGCCTTACCTAGGTGGGTCTGTGGGGAGGGGGGTGGGGGGTCCGTGTAGTCAGTGTGCAGTGAGAGACAGGCTTTATCTAGGTAGATGGGTGGGTGGGTTCGTGGGGGGTTCGTGTTGTCAGTGTACAGTGAGGGAGACGTGCCTTACCTAGGTGGGTGGGTGGGTGGTTCGTGTTGTCAGTGTACAGTGAGGGAGAGGTGCCTTACCTAGGTGGGTGGGTGGACTGTTCGTGTTGTCAGTGTACAGTGAGGGAGAGGTGCCTTACCTAGGTGGGTGGGTGGGTGGTTCGTGTTGTCAGTGTACAGTGAGGGAGAGGTGCCTTACCTAGGTGGGTGGGTGGACTGTTCGTGTTGTCAGTGTACAGTGAGGGAGAGGTGCCTTACCTAGGTGGGTGGGTGGGTGGTTCGTGTTGTCAGTGTACAGTGAGGGAGAGGTGCCTTACCTAGGTGGGTGGGTGGGGGGTCTATGTGGTCAGTGTACAGTGAGGGAGAGGTGCCTTACCTAGGTGGGTGGGTGGGGGGTCTGTGTGGTCAATGTACAGTGAGGGAGAGGTGCCTTACCTAGGTGGGTGGGTCGGGGGTTCGTGTTGTCAGTGTACAGTGAGGGAGAGGTGCCTTACCTAGGTGGGTGGGTAGGGGGTTCGTGTTGCCAGTGTACAGTGAGTAGTGGGAGCTGTGGTGGGAGCTGTAGTGGGAGCTGTAGTGGGAGCTGTAGTGGGAGCTGTAGTGGGAGCTGTTGTGGGAGCTGTAGTGGGTGCTGTGGTGGGAGCTGTAGTGGGAGCTGTAGTGGGATCTGTGGTGGGAGCTGTGGTGGGAGCGGCAGCGGGAGCTGTGGTGGGAGCTGTAGTGGGAGCTGTGGTGGGAGCTGTAGTGGGAGCTGTGGTGGAAGCTGTAGTGGGGGCTGTAGTGGGAGCTGTAGTGGGAGCTGTAGTGGGAGCTGTTGTGGGAGCTGTAGTGGGAGTTGTTGTGGGAGCTGTGGTTGATGACGTTGTGGAACACGGACCGTGGCATGTACACTGCAAACTTTGACAACGCAGTGTGTCTACATCAAACTCCTGGCGGGCACGCACAATTGAAAAGTCGGATTTGGATATATCTCACTGGTCAAATCAGGATCACATACAAATGTCTCGTCGCGAATTGCATGAGGAGTTGTAGAAGTACTAGGAAATGCACTGGGTATCTGTAGTCTTTTAGCGGTAGTGGGAGCGGGCGCGGCAGCTGGCGCGACAACGGGCGCAGCAGCTGGCGCGGCAGCGGGCGCGGCAGCGGAAACTACAGCGGTGACTACAGCGGGAACTACAGCGGGCTCTGTAGTGAAAACTGTAGTGTGAGCTGTAGTAGGTGCCGTGGTGGGGCACGGCCCGTGGCATGTAAACAGGAGTAGTGGAAGCTGTAGTGGGAGCTGTAGTGGAAGCTGTAGTGGGAGCTGCAGCGGGCGCGCCAGCGGACGCGGCAGCCTGAGCTGTAGTGGGAGCTGTAGTGGGAGCTGTAGTGGAAGCTGTAGTGGGAGCTGTAGTGGGAGCTGTAGTGGAAGCTGTAGTGGGAGCTGTAGTGGGAGCTGTAGTAGGAGCTGTAGTGGGAGCTGTAGTGAGCGCTATAATAGGAACTGTAGTGGGAGCTGTAGTGGGAGCTGTAGTGGGAGCTGTGGTGGGAGCTGTAGTGGGAGCTGTAGTGGGAGCTGTAGTGAGCGCTATAATAGGAACTGTAGTGGGAGCTGTAGTGGGAGCTGTGGTGGGAGCTGTAGTGGGAGCTGTAGTGGGAGCTGTAGTAGGTGCTGTAGTGGGAGCTGTAGTGGTGGGGCACGGCCCGTGGCATGTATACTGCAAACTTACACAACGCAGTGTGTCTACATCAAAGTGAGTTCCTGGCGGGCACGCACGATTAAAAAGTCGCCCCAACGAACATTCAAAGTATCGTTCACAGCTAGTAGGATTTGGATATATCTCACTGGTCACGTCAGGATCACACGCAAATCTCTCATCGCAAATTGCATGAGGAGTAGTGGGAGCTGTAGCAGGAGCTGTAGTGGGTGCCGTGGTGGGGCACGGCCCGTGGCATGTATACTGCAAACTTAGACAACGCAGTGTGTCTACATCAAAGTGAGTTCCTGGCGGGCACGGCCGATCGAAAAGTCGCCCAAACGAACATTCAAAGTAATGTTCACAGCTAGTAGAATTTGGATACTTCTGAGTGACCACGTCAGGATCACACGCAATTCTCTCATCACAGATATCACTGGAGGCTGGCAGTGGGGCAGGCACTCCGCCCGGACACGGCACCTGGCAGACCGCCTGGCTCATGGATACACATTCCAGGGTGACGGTGTCCAATCCCTCGCCGTCCGGACACGATCTGTGGTGAACCCTGGCGCCCGTACACACATAATACGCCGAACAGTTTTCGGGATCTGGGTAGATCGTGTGCGGAGTGGCGGCGTGACAGTGGATGGCTCCTGAACACGGATCTATCGGAACCGGCTCATCCTTGGGGTTTTTACCGTTATTGTTACCTTGACCTTGACCTTGGCCTTGCCCAACGTCCAGCAGGCATCCTGTAACGTGCCAGGGGTTTATATTTTACCAGATGTTAGGTATTCGACGCTTCCTTTACATAATATGGATAGATGCTAACTCAATCAGCTATTCCGTGCAGATACATCTAGATCAATATTCAAAATAAATCTCACTTATTCTTGCCATAATGCATATCTATGGCTGGATGACGCCATGCACGTGCTTGTGGCATATCATTGGTTAGCTAAGAACTCCTATTACGACGTCATTTTTATAACATTTGGACGTCACAACTACTAAATAGGTCTCGAATTAGGTTTTAAAACGTTAAATTATTCTTTTTGATAAATTATAGAACAGATAAAACGAGAGGGTAATTTTTTTGAAATCACAAGTCTCTCTGGCACAGTATTCTCAGTTTGTGCGGAATCAGCACAAACTGAGAATACTATTGTTTTATTTTATTCATATTTTCGTCATTATATTTATATTTATAGAAGAGGAGGCAGGGATCGGGATTGGGATCTGTCACAGCAGCTTCCTCAGATTAACCAACTATCACGAACTCGTAGCGAACACTACGAAGAATGTGTCCTGCTTAATTATGTAGGAAGAGAGAGGCAAGGTCGCCCGTCGACAAACAGTGTGTTTTACCAAAGAAACGACGTTATTTCCGGACGTTACACCAGCATCAACCTTCTCCCCTGTTATTGTTAACCGTCAACTCTCACTCCCCTGGCACTGACCCCAGTTTTCCTACTCTGGCTACTGACCCTGCGTTAGCACTGATAGTCATGTTTCCAGCACTCCTTTAAAGCTCATGCAGTTATCATAACTACTGTCTTTACCAAGACTTGAGGGATAAGCCTTCCCCACGTGATAGCCACACATTTGTTCACGATCGGAGGGTTCAATTTAATACACAGTTTTATAATTTAGATAATTTAACTTTGTTTTGAAATTCCAATACTACAAGTTGTAAATGACATTAAACGAAAATTACTGGAGCAACTTCCGGTGGATTTCATCAGCTCATTATAGTTACTCTGTGCCTTCAACTAACTCCGCTAGGGCTCCATTGTATCTCTGTTGTCGCCTACTTCCTCAATGCATTTTCACACTCGCTCGCCAGGGCGGCGCTACGCCAATTGATAGGAATAATGCGCCGCTCATTTCTACAGATTAGTGCCGGGACCCAGCCTAAGCCTAATGACACACTGTATTAGGTGATGAAAAGAGGGCATAATTAAGGGAATTAATAAGTTCAGTCATAATTATAACTTTTTTGAAAGGGTACAAAATGTTTTTTCTTGTCTTGAAAATTATAATGTTGCAAGAAATTACAGCTTATTTGACCGTTTTTCAAGAATCCTTGCCTTGCCCGGCTCGCTGCGTTCGCTACAATGTATCATAGACATTAAATTTCATTTATGTCTATGAATGTATCAAACGAGTTCAGCAGGTTCTGTATGGGTATATAGGAGTGAGTTCGGATATGCGATCGGAGTAATCGGCGCAGATATTTGGAGCATGCGGACTCACTATTTCCGCTAATAGGCGGATCAATATTAACCGAACGCAAAATCCGCGATCCGCGTGAATGTTGCACTTGCTGGACTGCACAAATTTTGAAGATCGTTAAATGGAGGCCATAAAATAAATCAACGGATACATATTGTGTTCATTATCTTATTCTCGTTGTCATAATATTATTTACAGTTTTTTTGCAGGTCGCAATACTACTATATATATATTAAATGTATTGTGCGGCCTGGACGCCATGTTGGAAATCCTCGTGATCCTCCTCTGGGTGGGGAGTAAGGTCTGGGAGTAAAATGTACCACGTGACCGCCCTATTGGACCACAATCTCCGCGTTCGGTTATGCATTCCGCGGAGTCCGACTACTCCGCCCGCATACCCGAACTCACCCTAGGTGTCGGTGCCTGGCGCCCCTGGCGGCGACATGGACAGCGCTAGCACAGGGACATGTCGCGTCCGTCAGGTCAGGGCGGTCTTCAACCTGAGCTCGAACTGAACTCAGGGAGATTGTCTCACGGGAGTAGGGAGAACTGTGATTGAAAGGGTGGTGTGTGGGTGGGGGGGGGAGACATGTAGTAAGTTGACTCACCTAGTAAACAAGCTATGATGGTCAGTCTGAAGGCGTTGTCATGGTGGCGAAGGTGCTGCCTCCTGGGGACATGTCTGGGGACACCCATCCTGTGAAGAGAGACACCAACCCAGACCTGTGAGTCCCTCTCACGGCGACACTCGCACTCATTGGTGGTCAACTAGGCGCTATCACGGGGTAGTTAAAAATTATTGGGATTGACATTGGGCGGAGTACATGAACTACCACGAGAAAACCACATACCCTAGACGTCTCTGCGACCATATGGCCCTTCAATGTATAGGCTATATACTCTTGCTAAGAAAAAAAGCCATGAACTTCGAAAATCAGTTGATATATCAATCCAATATACGACAGTTGGCCTTGGTTGGGCTTGCACCAGGGCTCGGTCGATCTAAACTCCCACCCCCTGCCACTAGTTCATGGACGCTTTGAACCCGGGACAGGGCGTGGTAAGACCGGGGAATGAGGCAACGTAAGATTGCAATAGCCACCGGGCACTGCTAGCATTTATAATATGACAATGTCATCGCAAGATATGAACGACCACAGTGGTGACACTGCTGATGTAAGAGGGTTTAACGAATGAGGGGCATGCAATGTAAGGACGTGTTCGATTTACATGGAACCAAAAACGGTTTGCAGAACTGACTGTTCAACAGGGGAACAACGCGGGTAGAAAATGAAACAGACGGCAAAAACAGTTTCAGTTTCCCGTCGGTTTCAGGTAAATCGAACACGCCCTAAGTCTATGTTGGTTCTTGGTAAACGAAAGTCGGCTGAAGGTAAGCTACCCATAATAGCAAGGTAAAAGAACTCTGTATTTGTGATTATTGTATGAAAGTATGCACAATTACACACCTTCTGGTGAATTTTTAGGATACTTTACGGTCCAGTTAAAAAAATATTTTCCATTACGTATACTTCTATTTCACAAAATGATCAAACTTGACAGCTACCACGAAAATGTAATTTTGCTACAATTCTGCTCAATATGAAGTCATTATCATCAGTAATAGCTCTTTGGAAAGCTTAAACTTAGTGCAATACAGGAATGATATTAAAAAATTTAAACAGTGGCCACAAAAAATAACAGCATGGTAATAATAAAGTGCAACTATGCAAACTCAGGACAGTTTTTGCCAAAATTCGAAATCACTACCTTCGCAAAATTGGCTATAAGTTCATCAAAAATGAAAATCTTGACACCAAACCACTTTTAAAAACTTCTAAAACATAGTTCTTCTAACAAAAATTAAGAAAAATATAGGTAGCCGTGAAATTTCCCGAGAAACACGTCATGAAGCTTGAAAATGTTATTTCTCAAATATTTGTTTGGCGCAGCTTATTTCACACCAATTATCAGTAATTTACGCCTTGTGTTCACATTTTAATAAATCTGGTTATATATAATGGTCTCCGATATAAGTATGATATACACGAATGTTTTCTGAACTATTTACACGTTTTCTCGATTTTATTTTTCTTAAATTTTCCGAATTTATCACGAAGAGCCATTCTCGGGGAAATACCCTGTGAATGACGTCACGAATTGGGGATTCCCCTGCGAGTGACGAAACAAGTTAAGGATTCCCCTTTCACTGACACCCGCCGATGTTTGCCGATGTTTACCGAGGTCTCTTCTAAATCGCCGAAGCTTATTATACGATGCTCTCTTCACTTTACCTATGTCACCACTTCTTTTGCTGTGTCTTATTCGTGCTTTGTTTCATTAAGACTGTGTAAAATCTCAGGGCTACAGCCCGCCGATGTTTGCCGATGTTTACCGAGGTCTGCGCAAAATCGCCGAGGTTTATTATGGGTTGCTTACCTTAATCCGACCGTACTGCCTCTCAGATATCGTGTCCAATGTTAGACTTATTCCAGGGATAATCTGGCAACACATCAATATCTATTCACTTCGTACATTGTAAAGTTTCGTACAAGAGACCGTTGCACGTTGCTCTGCCACGGAGTCGCTGGTAATTAATGAAGGCGTTGAGGGTTGTTGACGAGCCTGGCCATATCACTGCCATACTACATAGCTATCTAACGGCTAAATTTACAAACAAAACCTTACTCTGAGACACGAAGAGCCTCACCCCAGGCACTACTGACGCAATGTGCCCACTCTCTGACGTCAGTAGATTTAACTTTCGCATTCCGTTCTGGATCAAAGAACACGACAAATGTGGTTTTTTACCACGACTCATAAAACTATCTCTACTCAGGGCGAGGGAAGCACAGTATATCGGCCTTTATATCCCAAAAACTTCTCGTTGATATCCTGGGCGAACTCGTTCACAAAGGAAACGGCTGGATAGTTTTAGTTCACTTCAACGTTGTGTTTGTTAAGGATAAAATTGACAACTACGACCCTGTGTTCGTGACGTAGGCATGAACGGTAGCTTTACGCATATACTTCTACCAGCCCCTTTCAGAACTAAAATACCTATACAGTTACCCAACAGAACTGATATTGCACACCTAAACCAAGACTGAATTTGTAGAGGACGATTGGGAATTTCTGGTGTCATCATGGCGGCCTTCAGCAGCACTCGTAGAGCCCGATTTCCGGGGGGGGGGGGGGTGGGGGGGGGGATAGATTCCAGCAGCGTGCCTGGAATAGGGCTGTACAGTTTTCGCCATCGGGCCGCGAGACTTCAGTTTTGGCCTCAAACAAACACTCGTGTTCCATGTTGAAGTATAGACGGCTATAAGTCAATTTCTTTCCAGGTTTATTCTAAGGACTATGAGTCACATTTCACTAAACATGGCTATGGGAGGTATACGTTAAAATGTTTGAAGGCGATGAACAGCAGAACTCTGGGAATATGCAAAACTCAAAATGGCGTTCTAAATTTAGCCGTGCATCCGGGCTTTCGCAAGTTCCCCGAAACATCCAGTGACGTCACGTCACAGAATCCCACACGCCTGCCCGATAACAAAGACGGCGAGAGCAAGTGGTCGACCGAACCATTCCGCTGTCAAAATGTATAGTGCATGGAGAAAGTACACACTGATGCGTCATTAAACCACATGGCAAGGGCGGATCCAGTGAGGTGTCAAGGGAGTCCGGATCCACTCCCCCCCCCACCCCGATTTTAGGAATAATGCCGTTTTTTAATACAAAATTAAGGCCATTTGAGGCGTGCCCCCCCCCCCCCACCTGTTTTGAACAAGAACGCTATCCAGAACGCACCCCCCCCCCGTCCGGTCGCAAGTTTGAATGGACCCCACCCCACTTTTCAAATTCCTGGATCCGCCCCTTGCATGGCAAAGGTAAAACAAGTTTTCTTTGTAAGTTTTCTGTTTGAAGCGCTGCGCTAACGTTATCACCGAGGAGAATCCGTGTGACGTCATAATGCCTCGTTTTCGTCTATCCGTTTTGTGCAGCTATATTTCTTTAATAATCATAATTTAATATATAAACAGGGAACGGGCGCGCCTCGGGGATTAACATACACATGGACGCCCCCTTCATCGCTGGGATCAATATAGAATGACTGAATACAGAGAAATATTGCGAGATAAACGCGACCGGATATTTTGATCGGTTTGGCTGTATATTCAGGACGCTTTGAACCAATTTTGATCATATCGCGTCAATGGGAGAAGGAAGGGAGAATGGAGCCATGTCCCCGGGGCAAACCCCTACTCTTTACAAAGAAAGACATGGGATCTTTATCCTGCGACCACACAGACATGGCCACAGCGGGGCTCGAAGCACCGATCCACGTGCCGTTAGGCTCTCAGGTGACCAGATCATTCAAGGCGAGCGCTCTAACCCATGTTAACCGTAGAACTGCACGAGGCGGTATGTTAACCGTAGAACTGCACGGGGTGGTATGTTAACCGTAGACATGCACGATGCGGTATATTAATTGTAGAACTGCACGGGGTGGTATAGTAATTGTAGAACTGCACGGGGTGGTATGTTAATAGTAGACCTGCACGGGGTGTCATCTTAACCGCAGACCTGCACGAGGCGGTATGTTAATAGTAGACCTGCTTCTTTGGTTGAATTTCCGCATGCAACGATCAAAGTAAAGCATTTTGAGACTGACTGTCCGCAAATCGCAAGCATTTCCACATATAGTTGGCCAGTTGTCATGTTCCATTATTACGAGTTGGTGGGCATGTTAACTAGTACAATAGCATTACACCTGAAGGCCTCTAAAATGCTGTATTCTGACCCAAACCGCCCTGCTGCCCATGCAATCGACAATCGTTGCCATAGCGACACTGCATAGAACAATGACACATGACGTCACGCACAAAAGAATTGTAGTTATAGCTTTAAATTGCCCGCTTCCATGACTAGTTGCCTAGTTGCACGTGCCATGTTTGTTGGCAACGATATATATGGTATAACAAGGCGACTGGCCAACTCTATATGTGAAAAGGCTTGCGATTTGCGGACAGTCAGTCCCAAAATGCTTTACTTTGGTCGTTGCATGGGGAAATTAAACTAAAGAAGCAGGGACAAGTCAACGCCTTAAATTTAAATTAAACTCGTAATAATAGTAATAGCGCGAGTTTTGCATGGCTTTAGGCATTTTATTGGCCCTTCATCAAGCTAATCAATTCGCCAATTTTGGTTTTCCGGCGGATTAGGAAAATGTAGGGCTGCTACAGCTTGATGTCGGGCCAATGAAATTGCCTAACGCCCCGCTAAACTCGCGCTATTGTTATAATAGTCAATATGGATTCCGTGAAAACACTCAGCAGAGCAGGCCATTCTAAAATGAATAGACCGTACCACTGCCAGCTTAGACCAAGGTAATAGCCCCATAAGCATTTTCCTTGATTTATCAAAAGCCTTTGATACTCTGGATCATAAAATACTTTTATACAAATTGAATTTTTATGGAATTACTGGAACGGCCCTAACCCTGTTAGAAAGCTACTTGAGTCACAGGGGTCAGTATCTTCAATTTGAAGACGAGAAATCGAATTTACTAAATATAACTACTGGTGTGCCCCAAGGGTCGATACTTGGTCCCCTCTCATTCATAATATATATAAATGACATTTCTAAAGCTTCTGATCTGTTTAAAGCCATCATATATGCTGACGATACCAAAACAAACCTAAATATGTCAACAGATAAAAATGAAAGAAACTGGGAATTATAAAAGGTCAATATCTGGCTGAAAGTGAATACATTATCACTAAACACTACAAAATAAAAGTACGTGGTCTTTCATATGCCACAAAAAAATTCTGATGCCTCAGATCATGATGGATAATGTGGAAATAGAAGGTGTAGAAAACTTTAATTTACTCTGGGTAATCATTGATAGTCGTTTAGGGTGGCATTGCCATACTGATCAACTCTTCCGTAAATTGGCTAAACGAGTCGAAATGCTCAACCGGCTCAAATACACCCTTCCCCAAAGAATTCTCTTAATGCTATATAACTCATTAATCGTCTACTGTTTAAATTATGATATTTTGATATGGGGCTATAGAGCAAACAAGGTCTTAAACATGCAAAAGAAAGCAATTCGAATAATTACTCTTAGCCCGTACAATGCCCACACTCAACCACTATTCAAACAGTTGAAGGTATTAAGAGTAGATGATATCCATCGACTGCACCAAATAAAATTCTTTTACAACCTATCCCATGATAAATGACCATCATATTTTTCCAATATGTCACTTAGACAAAGTTTAGATATTCATTGGCAAAATACAAGAAACACACATAAGTATATTCTAAGCTCTACAAGGCATGAGAATGCTAAGCGATGCCTAAGAAGTAGCCTCCCTATTACCATGAATGTACCATCTATAGTTAAGAATAAAGTCTTCACACATAGCTTGATTGGGTTCACCCTATATCTAAAAAAATATTTGTTAGAATTATACAGTAATGTATGTCCTATACTGCTCTTTGTTATATTTGCCATCGTGTACAGTAATTCTCTATAGTTTGTGGCCAAATCTATTACTGTATGGTTCATGTTGATCGATTATATTTTGCTGTAATAGACAGTAATATCTCATGATATTACTAAGACTAAATGACATTTGCAAAGATCTTTTAACCATTATTATGCAGAAACTAATTATTATTTAGCTCCGCTATTTAATGTATTGAATATAGCTCTCAATTTCTTTCGCCTATAAAACGCTTGTAATTAGCAGCAGTCCCAACCTACCTTGTCAACTGTTTATATTTACTGGTATATATATATATATATATATATATATATATATATATATATATATATATATAGGTATTAAGGTGGCTCTTATGATAGTGACCTACATGTGTCTCAATGGGAGTCTCCTGGCCGTATATTTATGTTCTGTATGGTATGTAATAAATTTCTTGGTCAAATAAACGAATTTTGACTCTGACTCTAGCAGAATTTACCAAAGCGAAAGTGCTATACGAAGAGGTCTGGAAGGGGGGTCCAGTGTCCAGTGTCGATGTTTCAAAATGGGGTGGGTACCGCAGTGGTGGCGGGGGGGGGGGGAGTGGTAAAGCTGGTGGCGTGGGTGAAGGAGGTGGAATGTTGTTGGGGGCAGAGATGGTGGGGTGGGGGAGTTGTGGCAGAGTGGACGTGACTGCGATGTCTCAACTTGAGCCTGTTAATTGTATTACGCATCTAAGGACCACAGCTATACTATGTTTGCCAATAGAATGTATTTATTCCGAATAGAACCCGTGGCCATTTTCGGTTCGTTACCCATCAGCTACCAATCCCATAATGTAATTTGATGACACATGATCTTCTTGGAAACCGAAGACGGCGCTGAGAGTTCCGACCTTGACCCTCTGTATGTTAGTTTATGGGCGTGTGGTTGGAGGTGGGATGTTTGGGGGGGGGGGTATAGTTTGTAATTTTATTCAAGAACAACATTCACTGAAGAATAAAATTAATGTACAATAAAGCTTACGTGGACAATGCCAATTACCTCTTTGCCCTTTATTCACTTATATTTATTTATTAATACGTATTTCTTCATGGCAAATGTTTCTAACTTACGTGGAAAATGCCAATTACCTCTTTGCCCTTTATTCACTTTTACTTATTTATTAATAAGAACTTACGTATTTCTTCAAGGCACTTGTTTCTAGCTTAAGTGGAAAATGCCAATTACCTCTTTGCACTTTATTCATTTTAATTTATTTATTAATACTTATTTCTTCAAAGCGAATGTTTCTGGCTTACGTGAAAAAAAATGTCTATTACCTCTTTGCCCTTTATTTATTTTTATTTATTTTGTTAATACATATGTCTTTAAGGCAGATGTCTCTGGCTGCGCATTAATGGCGCCGGACATGCGCCTGTGTGTTCAAGTGTTCCCTAATGAGGGCGTTCTTCTTCGTTAGGGAAAGTTTCTAGTTTTAGTTTTTTGGTCGTTCTCGTGGGCGGCAAGGACATTGATTGCCAGCTAAACGGTCTTCCTCATGGCGAGAGGGGTGGGGAGGGGCGTGGGGAGGAGAGGGCGGAGCGGCAGCGGGGGGTGGGGGGGGGGTGACGGGGGCGATAGCAATGAATGCTTCTAACACGTGACCGCCACATTTCAACATTTATTTGGCCAGGGAAAACTCGAGTGAAAAACATACAAGCTGCTGTGCAATCTAAGCATAACTAATTATAGCCTACACCCATCCGACTACCGCCCACATCCCTTCAAAACAAGAGTGAACTGCACGGCCAAACGCTTGCGATCAAGCTACAATAGGCGATTTAGATTGAGAACAAAACACTTAATATCAAACTTTGACTGACATTATTTTCAAAAAGATATTTAAGCGCATGCCAGATATTAAATTCCAGCAGAAATTCCATCAAAATTGGTACATATGTTTTTCGCGTAATTAATACACTAAGGCAGTAGCAGAGGCCAAACTTTACGAGGAAAACAATGTAATCCACAGAGAAAATGTTTCAGCCTATGGCAGCTGGGAGGTGCCTGTATATTGGCATGTAGTTCTTAAACAAGTCGCTAACATAGACTTTTTTTCATCATATGTTTGACGTGGTCAATTTCTAACAAAACATTCACTTGCAAAATATTCTCATAGTGACCTTCAATAATATCAAACATTTTCAGTCTATTTTGAGTAGCAGGGATACTTTCGTGCCTCGGAAGCTTCTTCGATTGTTTGTTTCAGTCTATCAAACGATCCTGTAGTTTCACCCTTGTTCCACTGCCAACAGACCCGCTTCTTAGTCTACTAGACATGTTTCTTTTCCCATATTATCGCTCAGCTTCGAAGCGGATGACACGGGCGGCGTACTAACTTGTGGCTAACGCGTACTGACTTGTGGCTAACGCGTACTGACTTGTGGCTAACGAGTGAGGCGGGCGGTCAGCAGAAGCAGTAGTTTCACTTTGTACCACTGTTGCTCGTCAGTAGGCGCCAGTGGATCTACCTCTTTTCCTTAAAGGGAACCGCCAGCCTGGCTTCTAACGCTTCTACCCGATTCATATAATACCCAATTGTCTATCCACTAAATTATAGAATTTTTCGTTCTATCTGTAGCTCATAATACAATTTAGAAGTGACCGCCAGGCACGATTTCGCCGCCTACCCAGGCGGCAGCCCTTTTTGGAGGCGTGTCCGGGATTGACCAATCAGGAGGCGATACTCTAATTTATTCAAACCGGAAATTGCGCCTTTTGTGTGAGCAAAACAAGAGCGCGTGATAATCGCTAATATAAATAGCTGCGATTCTAACTCTAATCATGGCTTTGTTGCAGAGTCAATCGTCGCAAGACGTATATCAATTTGTTTGGACGGTACTTGGTCGCTGTTCGTCTGTAAATCGCGGCCCTGATCTCTCTCTCCGCGAGTTATAACGTAAGGTGGCGCCATATGAATAGTCACAATATTCGTCACTGCTCCCTGCAAAATGGCGCTCTGCTTGACATTGCTGGGGGCGGGTTGCCTTAATTTTTTTCTCCTTACCAGTCGGCCGAAACGAAGCGTTAACACTCGCCAATTTCATATTAAGATGTAAACTTTCGGTGCAGATCGCCATTAAATTAGGTTGAACACCCGCTTTAAGAAATCGCTGGGATGGATAAAACCCGCGCACTCGGCGAGCTTAAAGCAGGTGTAAAACCTAATCTAATCGCGATCTGCACCGTTTACGTGTTAAAATTAAATTGGTGAGTATTAACGCTTCGTTTCGGCCGACTGATAAGGACAAAAATTTAATTAAGGCAACCCACCAATGTCGAGCAGCCATCCTTTTACCAGAGGAAGTGACGTATATTGTGACCCTTCATGTGGCGCCGCCTTGCGTTATAACTGGAAGTTATCTCGCAGAAGGGACTATTCGCAATGAAGGTAGCATTCAGGGGAAACGCGTGAGATCAGGGCCGCGATTTGCCTATGAATTGCGGCAGTTCCAAGCCGCGCAATGGACCATGGGTTTAGCGTTTCATTGAAAAATAACATCCAAACAAATTGATATCTGTCTTGAAACGATTGTGAGTTATTTTAGTTATTTATCTTTGCGATCATTACCCGATCTTGTTGTGCTGTCACTGCAGGCGTCACTTCCGGTTTGACTATAGTTACATTATGGGCGAAAATCGTGGCTTGCGGTCACTTCTGAATGTTATTGTGAGCTACAGATAGGACTGTCATTTTTGTAATTTGGAGGATAGACGTTTGGGTATTATATGATATCGGCATAGCAGCGTTAAAGGCCAGGCTTCCTTTAGTCTTCTTATGCCTAATATTTAAGCAGCACACGGTCCCGCTGTTTGAGAGCCGCCTCCGTGTCCGTCATCCGTCGTCCGCCTTTTGCGAACACACGTCTTCGTCTTCTTGTCCATCGCCCGGCCCACTGTTCTATGTGTGGAAGCTGTTGGTCTAGGCCAGTTCAGGCTAGACCGCACTCCCCCCTCCCCCAGGCTGGTAAGCACATGAACTCTGTCCGAATGAAAGTGCAGAATGTCGTGTCAATATATATCATCACGGAATATACTGACACTCGCTCCATTCTGGCAACACAAGTTCCACGACCGCAAAAGCGACATTAAGTTAATTATTACCTAATTATTTAATCTGATTACTTCTGAAATCTTATGCCCCCGACCAAGTTTTATATGCCTCTCCATATCCAGTGTCTATGTTCTATGATGTGTTCCTGGGTGCAAAGTCCAGCAAAGCCATCTGGGCAACCTGACTCCAGTGAAATTTATCGTTCGCATCCGTCGAAGAAGGAATGAAATAACGTCACAGAGAAACACAAACCCACGTGTATCTATTTTGGGAGAGGTGTGTTGTGTTCATGTTGACAGTTGTTCATTCAAGTTAAGGCCATTGAAAAGGGATAACCAGGATCTCATTATGAAACACGTGGGTTACAGCTTTCAAAGCTCGCACGTCAATCTTGTGACACCATCGAGTCAGTTTCAAGCAGCGCTCATATACAGTGCTCCAACAAAGAAACAGACGGGACATCAGTTTGGCGACTTAGTTGAATGTCGTTTCCCGGAATATAATACGTAATCTGTTATTGACATCATCCGTTTGTTATTTGTCAAGCTTCAATATTGTTTGTCAACAGTGGATTGAAAGACAACGATGGTTTGGTATTGCGTGCGCAGCCGGAGAGGTGTAACGTGCGTCTCATTAGGATTTTAAATGTTATAAATGATTTCATTTTCTGTTTGGTATTGTATCATGCCACCACAATAAACAAATACAATTGGTTAGGTGGGCGAGCAGTAGTCTTGGCAACTGATGCTGATGTTGATTTATTTTACAACATCGTTGCGGTGTCCATAATGTCACCGAGGGGCCCTCGATTGCATGCAAGTCACGCTGATCTCAGCAATTGCCGTTTGGTTTGAGTCGGGACAACATCCCTTCTCAAGATGTCACTTTATGGCATTTGGGAAGGCCTTGTCGGATTCGGAGAGGGCTATATTTCATTGAGCCACATCAGCAAAGCCTCTCCATGCACCATGGCTGCGAGACGTCCACAAAGGTATGGATATAATGGAAATGTGAAGATGTCAACTTAACTCCTCCTCCACCCCTGAGCTATTGACCTCAGCAGTATGACATGTCGACAACCTCAGCAGTATGACCTGTTGACAATCTCCGCAGTATGACCTGTTGACAACCTCAGCAGTATGACCTGTTGACAATCTCCACAGTATGACCTGTTAACAACCTCAGCAGTATGACATGTTGACAACCTCAGCAGTATGACCTGTTGACAACCTCAGCAGTATGAACTATTGACAACCTCAGCAGTATGACATGTTGACAACCTCAGCAGTATGAACTATTGGCAACCTCTGCAGTATGACATGTTGACATCCTCAGCAGTATGACCTGTTGACAACCTCAGCAGCATGACCTGTTGACAGCCTCCGTCATCTAAATTTAGTCAAGCGATTGCGTGTAGACAGAACATGCGGCTTAATGTTAACAAGTCATATAGGAAGTGTATCAGGAGATACGTTACAGGAAAGGGGTGCGGGGTGGGGGGGGGAGATAGCTTGAGCGGGAGGATCTGACGACCCGTTAGACAGGATCTCAACATTTCGCCCGAGATGAAACGGTCCGCCACTACGAGCTCTGGTTCGAGAAATTGTGCATGAAACGTCGGATTTGGGGAGTTAGGGAGTCAGAAGCAAAGGACATGACCTCGCAGTGATTGGTGATTGCGTCAATCCGAAATAGCCCTATTCAGCCATACTACAGCACAAACGTCGTGATATAAATAGAAATACTTTACAACGAAATCAGCAGCAAACCTTCCGCAGACGGCGGAATGCCAGCCTACCGATGTGACTCTAAAACACCCCCCCCCCCTCACGCTCGCACCGTTCACACACCAGATCCGGGGTCCAAAACAGTTACTTCAAAAATGTTGATTTCCTTCTTTGACGACCCCCTCCTCCCCCCCCCCCTTCTCGCAACGTATTCCCCTTCTCCCTTTTATGTCACACGTAAGGTAATCCTGTCCTTAATGTCGTCACCTATATGTGTCCGCGCTACTTGTGTGTCTAATGATCTTAATGTCGTCACCTATAAATATTGGTCCGCAGCTTGCTTACCAGCTCAGTTAGGGAGGATCGCTACATAACATCAACAAGATGTTCTACTATAGCCTAGTATAGTGTGTTGTCGCCCGTCGCAGAAATATTGGCGTAGTCTGGTCCATATTCTCCAAAAAAATTGCTCAAGGCATGTCATGTGAAAAGTTGGCAAGCAACTGATTTTGGACAATTAAGGCGCGCTGATTTCAAATAAATTTGACAAGCTGTATTTTGAATTTGTATTACTTACATATCAAATACAAAATGGCGGCAGTGAGATCTACTGAGATGTTGAACATCCGTTTAGAAGACTACATTTTGCGGTGAAACCTTATAGTTTTTGTAATGACAATTGACTACAGAGGTGTGCTGAGTTCAAATAAATTGCTTCCCATATCGGTTACAGACGGTTCTGGCATGGGAAGGTGGGTTGGCTTCCAGATCATGGTTTGGTAATGCGCGCGGTAGATATGTGGTCTAACAGCATCACAATTTGGCGTCAGTGATTCTTGGCAGCGGCATGTGCAGCATAAAATGACGTCACATGTGTCGGTGTTAGGAATAGTGTACAGACTGGTACAAATTTATCCACCGATTTTATGATTGCATCGATAATTTGACCAATGCCAATACGTCGGAACAATTCATGATTTACTTGAAAGACCTTCCACGCAGACCTCGTGATGTGCCCAAGACATTCGTGCAAATTGAGCCAGTCGGATGAACCAGGACATCCATGTCCCGAGGGGCGACCACGACAGACTCACCGTGTGCAGAATGTGTCCTCCCCTTAGTGATTTGATTTTAAAAGAGCTGCATCAAGCTGTGGACCTGAAGGTTTCACGGTGGCTGCATCCATGAAGCCGCCAGATACAAGTAATTTGTTCCAAGGGTACGCAAGGAGGGCGTCTGAATGAAACAGCAAGGTCCTGCTTGCTGACATCAACAGGAAATTTGACCAGCTACCGCCAACTGATACAGCAGCGTTATCAATAACTCGTCGGGCTGACCAAATCAGCTTCGCGTCCAGCCTGTGATTGCTACTGAAATGCAAGAGGACGCCCACCATCTCCATAAACTGCCCCCAGAACTTGTTCTCGGTAAGGTAACTCTCATGATTTTCCATGTAGCTGTACAGCTGGGGAAGTAGTATTTCCCACAAGGCCTGCAACGTTATCTTGTGCACCCGTGTGGCTCTAGCGTACGACTTTCGGGCGTTTTTGAAGAAGGGAATCAGAGATGTTCTGTGGATAACGCTATTAAGGTAAGCCACCCATAATAGCAAGGTAAAATAACTCTGTATTTGTAATTATTTTATGAAAGTATACCCAATTACACACCTTCTGGTGAATTTTTAGGATACTTGACCGTCCCGTTAAAAAAATATTCTCCTTTTTCCAAGTATACCCCCAGTTCATAAAATAGACCAACTTGACACCTACCACGAATATGTAATTTTGCTAAAAAAAAGCTCAATATTAAGTCATTATCATCAGTAATAGCTCTTTGAAATACTTAAACCTAGTGCAATACAGGAATGATATTCAACAATGTAAATAGTAGCCACAAAAAATAACAGAATGGCAATAATAAAGTGCAGTTATGCAAAAACAGGACCGTTTTTGCCAAAATTCGAAATCACCACCTTCACAAAATTGGCTATAATTTCATCAAAAATGAAAATCTTGACACCAAACCACGTTTAAAAACTTCTAAAAACAGAGTTCTTGTATTAAAAATAAAGAAAAATATAGGTCCCGAGAAACACGTCCTGAAACTTGAAAATGTGATTTCAGAAATATTTTTCGGAGCAGCTTATTTCACACCAATTATCAGTAATTTACGCCTTGTGCTTACATTTTAATAAATCTGGTTACATATAATGGTTTTATTCGTGCTTTGTTTCATTAAGACTGCTTAAAATATCAGGGCTACAGCCCGCCGATGTTTGCCGATGTTTACCGAGGTCTGCTCAAAATCACCGGGGCTCATTATGGGTGGCTTACCTTAAGAGTGTCAATGTCATGAGCTGGAGTCTGGAAGTCATAGTCATAGTCCATTGTCACGCCCAAAACTGCAACGTTTCACTACAAATTGGTTTCATCACAACGGATGTTCAACATCTCAGTAAAAAAAAACGCGTTTATCTTCGGTAATATTAGACCTAGAGAAATGTGGTTAATTGCAGAATGTGCTACCGTTTAGACCGCATCTTTCAGCCATTGACCACTTTTTGATGCGTCATACTTATTTTCGAGCTACATGACGTTTTACGTTTTCTGAAAAACGCAAAAGATGACCTTGAACCGCTTTTCTTCGGTTTGACCTATTTAGATTGAAGATATTGCTTTGGTGTTCCGGGCTCTCATAGAAATATGAATGGCAATAACCTCTGTGAAATCTGAGATTTTTGAGATCTGTCATATGACGTCACGATGACGTCACTTTCGGTACATTGAAATAATCGTCTAAAATCGGCAAAAAATGATAAAAAATCGAGAGTGGCGTTATTTTGTAGGAAATGAGCTCCGATGTTCGCCTGCATCATAAAAATAGTATGTTCCTATCTTACTTCCGGTTCCAGGGGTGACGGCAATTCCCTATGGGACCTCCAATGATAAAGCCCTCAATCTCTCAGGCTGGGGAAATTTGTTTGCCCCGTATTTCATCGGTGCCTGCATCAAACAGTTTTGGGATTTTTTCTTTGGTTAAACATGGCACCCAGTAACCATGGTCCTTACTAGACAAAATTCAGACAAGAACTGAAATTTTCCCCATTGTGAAAGATAGGGATTTTTGGGGTTTGCAGGGGCTCCCACGAGCGTCCTATTAAGGAGGTTCCCGGCATCACCGTGGCGCCATCTGGTGGACTATGCCGCTGCGATCTGGCGATAAGCTGGTACCGCCGCTCATACTCTTTCTTGTAAGTGAGCGAGCGAAGTTGGGCCGGGGAACCAGGCTAATCTGGCGAATGCTCTATTGTCCGCAGCGTGTCACGTTTATTTCTAGTTTATGTAACAAAGTCGCGAAACTGATGAGCTGTAAAGGGAAATTGATAGGCAAACGCAAGTCCAAGCAAACTAAAGAACTTATTGGGATGCATAAATATAACTTTGAACGAACTTGCAATAGAAACAAGCCGGCAAATTACATAGCGTTACATAGCGACCACACTGGCACAGTAAATCAGTGGGGAAGGATCAATGGGGGAGGCGGGGGGGGGGGGGGTGTAGGAATCCCCCACATGATCGTAGGCCTATATGCTTACACGTTTGGTTGCTTAAGTGTTTTCATGTAAATTTGATAACACCAAGTATCTTATTCAATCTTGTGAGTACTTGTATCTCTAGTTCAGCATGTTTCCCATTCCGACCCTCAGAATTACCGGCACAATTTCCATGTTCAGAGTCATTTTACGAAAAAACGAGGTAGAAGACCCATATTTTTTTTTCTTTTACTTGAACAAACAAGGAGCAAGCTTGTTACAGACAAATTTTTATTAACTTTGTCTGAGACTTTTTTTTTTCTGTTGAATATTTCGTGTCAAAATTCCAAAATTCTCCATTGACGGCCATTATAAAATTCGATGTGACCCCCTACCTATTCAACGTCATTTTGACAAAAAAGTAGGTCGAAGACATGTCTTTTTTATGTTATTTTATCGTCTTGGATACACATTACTATACGTTGAAAAAATGTCAAGAAGTTTGTCTGAAAAAAATGTAATCTATGCATCTACCTTAAAGCCATCGCTCTATGCTTGTAGTTGTAGTAGGATAGCAGTAGGATGGACCATTAACTATAAACACGGCGACATAGCCCTGTAACTTTTTGGTATATAGTCGAATGCGTTTAACATGGGACCCTATGGAGATAATCAAACTTCCTTCAATATGACGTACTTCCGTTTGAGCGATCTCACTTTGCCTTACGACGGTGCGAGATATGGACGAGTGCAAGAGGTCTACGGTATACCCACGGCAAACGCGCGTCTCAGTTTCCTTTCTATGGCAACCGAAGATTTGCTCAATGATAAAGTATACAAATTGGGTCTAATTTTAAAAAATCGTCAAAAATCGGAAAAACAAGCTAGAGCTTAGATCTTTGCGGATGGTGGTAGGGAACATACGTATCCAGATCACTATTGGCACCTAATTATTATTATTATTTTTATCTTGGCTGCAGATTCCTTTCTTCGTCTGTTTTTTTTTCATTTATCCGTAATGATGAAGAATAGCTATTTTCGGTAATTAAGTCAAGCCATATCAGAAGAACTGACAGTCCTACCGCCGTTCTAGTCAACGTTTTTGATTGATAGTACAAAGGTTTGTGTTTTGGTATTTGGACGTGGTCGTGCGTCATGTCATGACGTCAGCATGACGTGATGACGTCATAATTTGGTAAATACCATTACTCGCCTATTATACGTCATAGCGACTTCCGGTTTGTTTGAGGTTAAACCTTATACCAAGAAACAACTGGTGGTATGCGTAACTTTTTGGTGGTACTGAAGCGTGTGCGTCAAAAATGACGTCCAAGTTTACGTTACCCGACTTAATCGCGAGATCGTCTAAGTTTCAACTACATAGGCACTAGCTGAAATCACTAGGTACATAAGCAGGTAAAGTGAAAAAAATTAAAGCTAAATTGTTCATTTTTGTAAGCGTCAGTGACGTCATGTGACGTCACGTTGACGTTTCCATGGCTAATGGCTAAAGTTAAAGTATAGAGAGTCTGGCCAAATTGGAAAATTCAATAAAAATCAGGTGAAGAGAGAGAGAGAGAAGAGCTGTACGACATGGGTGCAAGTTACTTCTGTCAGTCCCATTCAGCCTACGGCTGATTATGGTCTTGTTTTTGACGGCCGCCATTTGGTTTTTGATATTTGAGTACTAAAAATTCAAATACAGTTCGGCAAGCAATTTATATAAAACCATCAAACATTAATAGTCCATTTTTATGCTAAAACCTATAACGTTTCACAACAAATTGTAGTCCTCACAAGAGATGTTCAACATTTCAATAGAATTTTTTATGTTTTTTCACGGCCGCCATTTGGTTTTTGATATTTTAAGAGCAAAAAATTCAAAATACAGCTTGTCATTCAATTTATATGAAATTGGCACACCTTAATTGTCCAACATCAGTTAGCTGCCAACTTTTAAAGCTCTGCATGGCCCCCGGTAAACAGCCTATTTCTGTGGAAGCGCTTAGTGCTATTAATAATCGAAGGTGTCATTCGCAATGCGGAGAGACGACAATGTGATATACATGCAGCTGTGAATGGCCATGTCGAGACGAGATCTCCCCCATGGCACGCCCTGTATCGATGGCTTGTATATGTCGGCGTCTACGTACAGTTCACGTTACACGGCAATTTAAACGGAATAATTCTTCATCTCATGTTGGATAGCTGACATAGAAATCGTAACTGCTTCTACGCGTGTATTTCTTTATTGTGTCAAAATTGTAAACCTACGAAAACTCACGAAACTCTCGATTGTACCACCAAGATCCGCGCCTGTCCGTAACAATAAACACGCACTTCGGAGCCACCTTCGGAGTAAGTGGATACCCAGCGATCTAACAGTTCACATGTGTGGCCTATTTAAATTTATCTAGCGTTTATAGTTGACCAAGATTTATGTCTTTAAGTCCATATACTTTATTTAGGTCAGCCAGCAACGTCATACGGACAACCCAAGAAAAGCGCTGAAGAGACGCTAATGCGTAATAACTGCGAAGGGCCTTTAAGTGATACCACGGCTAGGATCTTTAAGTGATCCCAAGGACGTTTTAATTGATATAAAACGTAACAAAACGCCAGGGACAGATAGGTTTTCCAGCCGAATTTTACATATTGTTTCGGAAAGATCTGGGCCATTTCTTATTACGAAGCATTAACTTTTCTATTAAATATAACATCCTATAAATCACTCAACCACAATGTTTTATTACATCCATCCCGAAGGGATATAAGCCCAAAGAATATTTAAAGAACTGGACATCAGATTGAGGATATTAGCAGATATCATTAGTAATAGTCAAAGGGGATTTCTGATCGGCCGATTTATTGGGGAAAATACAAGAATGGTTTATGACATCATGTATGAGTTAACACAAAAAACAAACCTGGTCTTTTACTATTAATTGATTTGTGTCGTTTCATTCCATTGATTTGTGTTGTTTACAAAACGTCCTGCGAGCGTATACTTTTGGTAAACAATTTATATCATATATAGAGCTATGTTACAAGGATCCATGTAGTAGTGTCATTAATTATAGCTTCTTCTCAGAGTTGTTTCACCATTGTTTCCGCATAGCTCACGTATTACTCACGCCTAACAGGGAAGATGGACCGAATGTCGACAGGGCGATCCACTTTCCCCGTATCTCTTTCCGTTAGCCATCGAAGCACTCTCAATGGCTGTTCAAAACTGCCCTAGATGTAAGGGCATCGAAATTAAAAATATTATATATACAACTGGTCAATATGCCGATGATACCTTCTTATTACTAGATGGGACGAAAAAGAGCTTAAGATCAGCCCTGGAACATTTTGATAACTTCGAAAAACTGAATCTAGAGAAAGCAAAAGCTGTCTGGCTTGGAAAATAGCCACGTTTTAAAATAGGTACAGACTGACCAATAGAGCGGGTTACTGAATTTATATTGTTAGCTATATATTTCTGTACAGATATTTCTTGTATGTATTACAAGAATTATGCTACGAAAATTGAACATATTATTAGACTCTGCACAGTGTACGCGAAACGATATTCGTCACCTAAAGGGAAAATTACCATTGTAAAGTCGCTTATTGTCCCCAAACTGGTTCATATACTATCTGTTTCACCATCACCTCCAATAGGGAAATATATGTGAAACTAGTCTAAATCGATCAGCACAAAATATATCGAATGGTGGTTTAAAGTTAACCAGCCTACCTGTTTTTATCGACGTACTGAAAATCAGCTGCATCAACCGTCTTGTATATAGTAATGGAGCCTGGCAAACGTTGTTTGGTAGTTGTATATGTGATACCATGGCAAGGACCTTTAAGTGCTGCCATGGCAAGGACCTTTAAGTGATACCATGGCAAGGACCTTAACGTGATACCATGGCAACGACCTTTACGTGATATTATGGCAACGACCTTTAAGTGATACCATGGCAAGGACCTTAAAGTGATACCATGGCAACGACCTTTACGTGATATTATGGCAAGGACCTTTAAGTGATATCATGGCAAGGACCTTTAAGTGATGCCAGGGCAAGGACCTTAAAGTAATACCATGGCAAGGACCTTTAAGTGCTACCATGGCAAGGACCTTTAAGTGCTGCCATGGCAAGGACCTTAAAGTAATACCATGGCAAGGACCTTTAAGTGCTACCATGGCAAGGACCTTTAAGTGCTGCCATGGCAAGGACCTTTAAGTGATACCATGGCAAGGACCTTAAAGTGATACCATGGCAACGACCTTTACGTGATATTATGGCAAGGACCTTTAAGTGATATCATGGCAAGGACCTTTAAGTGATGCCAGGGCAAGGACCTTAAAGTAATACCATGGCAAGGACCTTTAAGTGCTACCATGGCAAGGACCTTTAAGTGCTGCCATGGCAAGGACCTTAAAGTAATACCATGCCAAGGACCTTGAAGTGATGTTATAGCAAGGACCTTTAAGTGCTGCCATGGCAAGGACCTTTAAGTGATGTTATAGCAAGGACCTTTAAGGGCTGCCATGGCAAGAACCTTTAAGTGATATTATGGCACGGACCTTTAAGTGATGCCATGGCAAGGACCTTTAAGTGCTGCCATGGGAAGGACCTTTAAGTGATACCACGGCGAGGACATTTAAGTGATACCACGGAAGGGACCTTTAAGTGTTGCAATGGCAGGGACCTTTAAGTGCTGCCATGGCAGGGACCTTTAAGTGCTGCAATAGCTAGGACCTTTAAGCGCTGCCATGGCAAGGACCTTTAAGTGCTGCCAAGGCAAGGACCTTTAAGTGTTGCCATGGCAGGGACCTTTAAGTGCTGCCATGGCAAGGACCTTTAAGTGTTGCAATGGCTAGGACCTTTAAGCGCTGCCATGGCAAGGACCTTTAAGTGCTGCCAAGGCAAGGACCTTTAAGTGTTGCCATGGCAGGGACCTTTAAGTGCTGCCATGGCAAGGACCTTTAAGTGCTGCAATGGCTAGGACCTTTAAGCGCTGCCATGGCAAGGACCTTTAAGTGCTGCCATGGCAAGGACCTTTAAGTGCTGCCATGGGACGGACCTTTAAGTGCTGCCATGGCAAGGACCTTTAAGTGCTGCCTTGGCAAAACTCTGCAAGTGATGCCACGAGGCTGACGTGTTATCTCCTATTTATAAATTGGCGACTCATACAAAAGTCGTGTTATCGTTACCAAAAAGACTTTCCTATAATACTCTGACACAGCTATTAATAAGTATTAATAGCTTTGTTCAAGTATCCAATAAGCTGCTCATGTGTACATGTTATTATTAAGACGGGCAGTCGATATCAAATCCGAATGCTATTTTAAGTATCCATTGCAAGCGTGACAAGAGGTCCCTATACGATATACATCCTGCTAAGTTCCATAATTTCAACACAGGGTCAAAGAACTTGTATGGAAAAAAAGCGAAAGTCGTATCTATAACCCGGTAACAGGATCGTGGTGGCGCCGCCAAGCGGTGAGGGTTATTACATCGCTCTAGCCAGGTGTGCACGGGCGTGTCCTGCTGCCTGAACGAAGGCCGCTGGCGAACCCTCCGGGATGCCAACGGAATTTTGTTCTGAGCTGCTTGATTCCACAGGTCTGTACCGTAGTATTGCTGCCACCCTGCACTCCCAGGGTGCGCTGGGGTTAAGCGTGTGTTGGGCGTGGGGGGGGGGGGGGGGGCGGTGTCGTGGGAAGTAGGAGAAACTTATTTGATCCGATCTTGTTTAAATATTTTTCTAACGATTTATTTTTGCTTGTGGGTTATTTCAGTCTAAAGGTTCTTTGACATCACCCACCCCTAAGGGCCATAGGGGAGGGGGGAGAGGTAGGGCCATAGGGGGGGGGGGTGGGGGGGTCGGCATTTTGAGGAATTGTTTAGAGCAATTTTTTTTACCCATTTTTTTGGCTTGTCGGTTATTTCAGTCTACAGGTTCGCTTGTCTGACATCACCCACCCCCTAGGGGGCGTGGGAGGAGGGGGGTAGGGGAGGGGGGGGGGGGGTTAGGATCTAGAGGGATTTTTTATTTTATTTTAATAATATTTTTTTAACGATTTTTTGTACTTAATATTGTTTTTTGAGTGAAAATGTTTGCTTCGTTGACACCACCCGACCGCTAAGAGGCGTGGGATGGGGTCGGTTAGCAGCGGTGGGGGGGGGGTCGGCCTGCTGAGGAATTTTTTAGAGCAATTTTTTTACCGATTTTTTGGCTTCTAGGGGTGGTGTGGCCGGGGGGGGGTGGGGCAGGGGTTACAGAGGGATTTTTTTTCTCAAATTTTATAAATATTTTTTGTTACGATTTTTTGTACGTGATATTGTTTTTTGAGCGTAAAGGTTTGCTTCATTGACATCACCCGACCGCTAAGAGGCGTGGGATGGGGGCGGGTAACAGCGGAGGGGTGGGGGGAGTAGGGACGTAGAGAGGAGGGGGTATGGCAGGCTGAGTTTTTTTTCGATTTTAATGAAGCAATTTTGTTAACGATATCTTTTGCTTGCGGGTTATTTTATTCTAAAGGTTCGCTTCTTGAAATCGGAAACCCCCTAAGAGGCGCGGGAGGAGGGGGAGGGGGGTGGGGGGTAAGAAGCGTAGACACTAAAAATGGATGCATTTTTAGGTTGCATGCCATAGCCTAGGCATAGCCATGGAAAAAGTGTGTTAAAAGTGGGATGACACAGTTGAACAGTAATTTAACGGAGATACTCTAAGCATTAATGAAAATATTTTTGGCTACATTCCACGTCGATGAGTCTGATCAGACTAACAATGCCTAATTTACAGATCTTCACACACGCAGTTGACACTGGTTGAGCTGTCAAACAGTCAGTTGACAATGACAGTTCGCCTGTCAAAACATAAACAAACATGGTCATGGATTAATCCCAATTGTTCGCCGAAACCTCATAGAAAAGACCATTACCTACCTTTGTCCCTGGGGAATTGAAAGAAGGAAATATCTCCTCTTGTCCCCTTATAATTGTAGCAATTCCATGCCGCAAAAATTGTGCCACGACCGGACTTCCAGCGGCTACAATCTGCGTCCATTTTGCCGTCTGCACCGAGTTGACCGAGCGCTGATTTACCCCACCCCGCTAGGCGGCGCGCGCGCATGTCTTGTTACCGTTTTAAGTCGCGCTTTCGCTTCGTGTAATATAAATTCTTTGACAGGGTCGATGACATGTTTGCGACGAGTAGGAATTTGCGCTACAGCTTTCCACTGACGTTCTCTCATTATTCAGGTCAAGCCATCAAAAGTTGATTATGTCCTGTTTCTATGCCTTGATGCCGGCGTGTGCACTGTCAGGAGACTCCTGTTGGGTCAGGTCGTGTGGAGATGACTTTATAGGGGAACATTGGGCAAAATGACCACCTTAACTTTATTTGTATTTTTTGGAGGACAAGCAGTGCTATAAAAAGAGCCAAATTTTGGTAAACTGACAACAGTAGTATTGTGAATAACATAGCTTGGATACATGCGAGTGACACGAACAAAATTTTTACTAGCACAAAAAACATGTTTTATGTCACAGTGGGTCATTTTGCCCCCCTAATGGGGCAAAATGGTCAGCACATTATATTTCAGCATGTTAATGAGTGAACTGAACAGCCTAAGAAGGCAAACTCCTAATTCTCTGGATAAGTTTGACCCAGAAGGATCACACACAGATATTACAAATAACGTTTACGTCAGCAGAGGCGGATCGGGCGGGGGGGACACCCCCTTCCCCCACTTTTTGCCATTTTTCAGTGCAAACTTTAGGCCATCTGAGGCGCGGAACTCAGCATTCATGCGAAGTCCTATTGTTTAACAGACCCGGGGCAGGGGTGAATCCAAGGGGAGCCGATCCAGCATATCTGGATCCGACCCTGAAACCGGCCTCCCGGGAGGCGGGGGGGGGCGTAAATAATTCATTGCTGGGTTTGGGGGGTTCCGGGGTAAAGCCCCCCCTTTTTCCCCGCCAAAATCCGCTCTATGAACGCACATTTTCAAAGCCCCCCCCCCTCCCCACGATCGCAAGTTTAAAAATAAAACTCTAGGGGTGTCTTCACCATAAATGTCCGCTCTATATGGGTATCGTTTTCATCATAAATGTCCGCTCTATATGGGTATCGTTTTCATCATAAATGTCCGCTCTATAGGGGTATCTTTTTCATCACAAATATCCGCTCTCTCAGGCATCAAGGCACCCGCGGAATCCCCCCACCAGATTTGTATAATAGTGCCCCCCCCTCGTCTCCAACTGCGTCTGATCCTGACGAGCTGCTGGAAGGAATGACCCTTAGTTTCTCCGAGGTTTCTGACTGCTCGAAATCAGCCGGGCCTTGCCACACTCTTCCTGTTGGTGGGAACCGTAGCGGGACATTGCCTCTTACTTGGCTTTGTCTTTCTAACTGGAAGTCTAGTAGCTTTTGGGAGTGCGCATGTATCGAATGGAGACGCGATGTCGCGTGCCGCCTGGCTCTGCCTCAATCAACGCTTCCGGCTCCCCGGGGCACAGAGCTCTCCCTACTTCAAGCTCCCTGTGACGCACAGCGTGTTCTTCTTCAAGCATATTCGGGATCATCAAAGATGTTCCGATTCAGTGCACATATCATCCAGTTTGCTAAAGATAATCGTTTCTGTTAGAGTATACATATTAGATTGAATGTGGTTAAAACGGCCCACTGGGTCATTTTGCCCCAAGCAGCGTGGGTCATTTTGCCCCTGTTAGTAACCTTAACATCTGACCGCTGTATAAAAAATACGGCGCAGCATATTCCGCATCTGAATTACGTTTGGGGCTTGACTTGGACTTATCTTTGATCGTGTTAATTTATCAAAATGTTCCCCCCAGCTAGTATCAACTGAGCTCTACCTTCTTGCAGTGTTTACCATAGATAGCAACAGCCCAGTCTCTTTTACTTCGGTAACGAAGGTCAGCTGTCTGCTTCAGCGCCCATGTAGATTTGTTAAGGTATCACGTAACAAACAGGAACAAATATAAAACGCTTCAATACAGGTGGCAGCACCGCAAGTGCGCGATATTGTGGTGGGCCATTTGACCTCGATGGGTCATTTTACCCCATTTTCCCCTATGTGTCGCCCTCCACGCTCCGCCACTTACTAGTGATCGGTCAGCTATTTAACTCAACATGTTTAAGAGATATATGATCGATCAGCGAAGAGATAGTAGCCTTTGTCCTGGTCAATTTTATAAAGACAAATTCCGTAGCTAACAACGCTAGACATACTTCGGAACGTGGTTACTCAGCTTGGCTGTTTGGCAGACTGGGGCTGTTGGGGGCTGACTGGGGCTGTTGGGGGCAGAGTGGAGCTGACTGAGGCTGTTGGGGGCAGGGTGGGGCTGACTGGGGCTCTTAGGGGCAGGGTGGGGCTGACAGGGGCTGTTGGGGGCAGGGTGGGGCTGACTGGGGCTGTTGGGGGCAGGGTGGGGCTGACTAGGGCGGTTGGGGGCAGAGTGTGGCTGACTGTGGCTGTTGGGAGCAGAGTGGGGGTGACTGGAGCTGTTGGAGGCAGAGTGTGGCTGACTGTGGCTGTTGGGAGCAGAGTGGAGGTGACTGGAGCTGTTGGAGGCAGAGTGTGGCTGACTGGGGCTTTTGGGGGCCGAGTGGGGCTGACTGATACTGTTGGGGGAAGGGTGGGGCTGACGGGTTGTTGGGAGCAGGGTGGGGCTGACTGGGGCTTTGAGGGACAGAGTGTGGCTGACTGGCGCTTTTGGGGGCAGGGTGGGGCTGACTGGGGCTTTGGGGGGCAGAATGAGTCTTACTAGGGTTGTTGGATCAGAGTGAAATTGCCTGACGCTGTGTGTGTGTGTGATTGGGGGGGGGGGGGCTAACTGGAGAAGGTGAAATATCAACATTTGATGGATTTGCTACTGCATGTAAATTGATTGTATTATACACTGTTTGCCAATGGGGCGATACAGGGTTGTGTGATTACAACAGTGAACCTGGCGAAGGGGGTCCTGGCGGGAAGGGTGCCGTGGGGGGGAGGGGGGGGGGGTTCCTGTGCTGAGGCAAACACATCATTACCCACACTGATGACACAGCAAACCGGAAGTGGGCGTCTGGCGGCGCCATCTGGCGACATTCTCATCGCTGTTTGGACAGCATTCATCTCGGGTAGTTCAAACCCCCTACCCCTGCCCCACCCCGCATCTGAAAACCTAGATAAACACCACGCCCCGACTCCCAATTATGTCCTTCAGTTTCACGGCAGACAACTACCTGCTCCCAGGAAACCCAATATTAATGGCGTTATTCCTCCATTGTTGTTTCTCACATTTCCGTGTCCATGAATCGGTATTTAATGACATTAGGTCTCTGTGTGTAGCGACAATGGAGCTAAGTACAGGGCGTCGTCGAGATCAATTTACATGGAAGAAGATTTCAGTTGGAGTTGGACACTGACATGGAAGTAAATATATGGCCATTTTGATATGTTATTATACGTCCGGTCCACACAGCTTGTCATTCTAAACAGATTCCAACCTCGCCCTTGTACGTTAAGTGTTAACACAGATTCCATGGTTAGTTGAATATTCAGGACGCTTCAATCAATTATGGTCAAATCGCGTCAATGGGAGAAGGAAGGGAAGATCGCAAAGAGCCATGTCCCCAGGGGTAACCCACTATTCTTTGCGAAAAAGTACAAGGGTTCTTTATCCTGCGACAACACACAGGCATGGCCACAGCGGGGCTCGAACTACCGACCCACATGCCGTTAAGCTCTCAGGTGGCCTGAGCACTCAAGACGAGCGCTCTAACCCACTGAGCTATCGGGCTGTCCCTAGGTGCGATGAAATTTCTTGTTGCCACTAGCTTGACTATGGTCCCATGAGGAGCAGGAGTTATGTGGGAGAATGTCTGCACTGTAGGCGCAACGTGGGACAATGTCTGCACTGTAGGCGCAAGGTGGGACAATGCCTGCACTGTAGGCGCAAGGTGGGACAATGTGCTCGATGTAATCGCTATGTATTGCAACATGCTCGCTGTAGGCACTGCTATGTAGGGCAATGTGCTGACTGTAGGCGCTATGTAGGGCAATATGCTGACTGTAGGCGCTATGTAGGGCAATGCGCACGCTATAGACCCTATTGAGACAATGTTCGGACGCATGCGTAATTAAGGTTATTGAAGGCGCTATGTAAGGCAATGTGCAAACTGTAGGTACTATGCAAGACAATTTGCGAACTGTAGGCTATATGTCAGGATATTTGCGAACTGTATGGGCTATGTAGGGCGATGTGCGCACTGTATGGGCTATGTAGGGCACTGTGCGCACTGTATGGGCCATGTAGGGAACTGCGCGCACTGTATGGGCTATGTAGGGAACTGCGTGTGCTGTATGGGTCATGTAGGGAACTGCGCGCACTGTATGGGCCATGTAGGGAACTGCGCGTACTGTATGGGCCATGTGGGGAACTGCGCGCACTGTATAGGCTATGTAGGGAACTGCGCGTACTGTATGGGCTATGTAGGGAACTGCGCGTACTGTATGGGTTATGTAGGGAACTGCGCGCACTGTATTGGCTATGTAGGGAACTGCGCGTGCTGTATGGGCTATGTAGGGAACTGCGCGCACTGTATGGGCCATGTAGGGAACTGCGCGCACTGTATGGGCCATGTAGGGAACTGCGCGTACTGTATGGGCCATGTGGGGAACTGCGCGCACTGTATAGGCTATGTAGGGAACTGCGCGTACTGTATGGGCTATGTAGGGAACTGTGCGCACTGTATGGGCCATGTAGGGAACTGCGTGCACTGTATGGGCTATGTAGGGAACTGCGCGTGCTGTATGGGCTATGTAGGGAACTGCGCGTACTGTATGGGCCATGTGGGGAACTGCGCGTACTGTATAAGCTATTTAGGGAACTGCGCGCACTGAATGGGCTATGTAGGGAACTGCGTGCCCTGTATGGGCTATGTAGGGAACTGCGCGCACTGTATGGGCCATGTAGGGAACTGCGCGTACTGTATGGGCCATGTGGGGAACTGCGCGCACTGTATAGGCTATGTAGGGAACTGCGCGTACTGTATGGGCTATGTAGGGAACTGCGCGTACTGTATAGGCTATGTAGGGAACTGCGCGTATTGTATGGGCCATGTAGGGAACTGCGCGTACTGTATGGGTTATGTAGGGAACTGCGCGCACTGTATGGGCCATGTAGGGAACTGCGCGCACTGTATGAGCTGTGTAGGGAACTGCGCGTACTGTATGGGTCATGTAGGGAACTGCGCGTACTGTATGGGCCATGTAGGGAACTGCGCGCACTGTATGGGCCATGTAGGGAACTGCGCCCACTGTATGGGCCATGTAATGAACTGCGCGTACTGTATGGGCTATGTAGGGAACTGTGCGCACTGTATGGGCTATGTAGGGAACTGCGCGTACTGTATGGGTCATGTAGGGAACTGCGCGTACTGTATGGGCCATGTAGGGAACTGCGCGCACTGTATGGGCCATGTGGGGAACTGCGCCCACTGTATGGGCCATGTAGGGAACTGCGCGTACTGTATGGGCCATGTAGGGAACTGCGCGTACTGTATGGGCTATGTAGGGAACTGTGCGCACTGTATGGGCTATGTAGGGCACTGCGCGCACTGAATGGGCTATGTAGGGAACTGCGCGTACTGTATGGGCTATGTCGGACACTGTGCGCACTGTATGGGCTATGTAGGGCACTGCGCGCACTGAATGGGCTATGTACGGCACTGCGCGCACTGTATGGGCTATGTAGGGAACTGCGCGTACTGTATGGGCCATGTAGGGAACTGCGCGTACTATATGGGCTATGTAGGGAAATGCGCGCACTGAATGGGCCATGTAGGGAACTGCGCGCACTGTATGGGCTATGTAGAGAACTGCGCGTACTGTATGGGCTATGTAGGGAACTGCGCGCACTGTATGGGCTATGTAGGGCACTACGCGCACTGTATGGGCCATGTAGGACACTGTGCGTACTGTATGGGCTATGTAGGGCACTGCGCATACTGTATGGGCTATTTAGGACACTGAGCGCACTGTATGGGCTATGTAGGGCACTGCGCGTACTGTATGGGCTATGTAGGGAACTGCGCGCACTGTATGGGCTATGTAGGGAACTGCGCGCATTGTATGGGCTATGTAGGACACTGTGCGCGCTGTATTGGCTATGTAGGACACTGTGCGCACTGTATGGGCTATGTAGGGCACTGCGCGTACTGTATGGGCTATGTAGGGAACTGCGCGCACTGTATGGGCTATGTAGGGAACTGCGCGCATTGTATGGGCTATGTAGGACACTGTGCGCGCTGTATTGGCTATGTAGGACACTGTGCGCACTGTATGGGCTATGTAGGACACTGCGCGTACTGTATGAGCTATGTAGGACACTGTGCGCACTGTATTGGTTATTTAGGACACTGTGCGCACTGTATTGGCTATGTAGGACACTGTGCGCACTGTATTGGCTATGTGGGGCACTGTGGCACTGTATAGGCTATGTAGGGAACTGCGCGCATTGTATGGGCTATGTAGGACACTGTGCGCACTGTATAGGCTATGTAGGACACTGTGCACACTGTATGGACCATATAGGAAACTGCGCGCATTGTATGGGCTATGTAGGACACTGTGCGTACTGTATGGGCTATGTGGGACACTGTGGCACTGTATGGGCTATGTAGGGAACTGCGCGCATTGTATGGGCTATGTAGGACACTGTGCGCACTGTATGATCGATGTCTATGTGAATGTTGTTTGCTAATGCAGCCGTCAGATGGCGACACGTTTGTTGTAGTATAGCCAATTTCCCAGTCACTCTATGAATTTTAGCTTTCGACCCCCAGGCGGAGCCACGTGCAGTGGTGTCTTAAATAAATATGCACAATATTCCATATTCAATAAGCGTAGAAATATGTTTATCCTTTGAATATTGTCGTTGACATAGCAAGGATGTCAGAAGTTTCCCTAAAAGCAACAAACCCTCTTGAATTGTCTGACTTCGAGTATATTTACAAAATTGCAGTACTTTGTATTGTGAACATAGACAGTTTCAGTATCTCGAATAATAAGCATTCATGGACCATTACTACTGAAACTGTACTGCTTTCAAATATAGGTACTAAATTCCAATATTTATGGGCATCTTGGATACAGCATTTTATTGGAAGCTGTCTTCAGAGTCTGGGACAGAAAGCTTGAATTTTGCTCTTGATAATAGGGCTTTGTCTATGGGTCAAAACGAGGCTTGATGCCATTAATTCCTACTAAAGGAAAGATAGAACACACTTGGAACATTGGAATACTTGTTAAACTTGATTACCAAAAATGCTACCAAGGCGCTAGCGAAGAGAATTCAACCTCTAATAACCAAGTTAATCCGCTCGTACCAAACTGGCCATGTAACAGAAAGATGTATCTCCGATGTTTTAACAATTTCAAGTGTAAGGAATATACCAGGATGAATTTTTATCGGCAGATTTGGCGAAGGCTTTCGACTCGACGTATGGTTATATACTGACGATAATTGTCAATGTCCTACATAGTACCTACAACTGCATATTGTCCTACATAGCGCCTACAGTCCGCACATTGTCCTACATAGCGCCTACAGTCCGCACATTGTCCGACATAGTGCATAGTCCGCACATTGTCCTACATAGTACCTACAACTGCACATTGTCCTGCATAGCGCATAGTCCGCACATTGTCCTACATAGTACCTACAACTGCACATTGTCCTACATAACGCATAGTCCGCACATTGTGCTACATACTACCTACAACTGTACATTGTCCTACATAGCGCCTACAGTCCGTACATTGCCCTACATGGCACATACAGTCCGCACATTGCCCTACATAGCGCATGCACTCCGCACATTATCCTACATACCGCCTGCAGTCTGCACATTGTCCTACATAGCGCCAACAGTCCGCACATTGTCCGACATAGTGCATAGTCCGCCCATTGTCCTACACAGTACTTACAACTGCACATTGTCTTACATAGTACCTACAACTGCACATTGTCCTACATAGCGCATAGTCCGCACATTGTGCTACACACTACCTACAACTGTACATTGTCCTACATAGCGCCTACAGTCCGTACATTACCCTACTTGGCACATACAGTCCGCACATTGCCCTACATATCGCACATTGCTCTACATAACTCCGAAAATCCGCACATAATTCTATATATTGACTTTGGAATCGTTCAATTTTAGTCATAAGTTCGGCACGATGTGAGAACTTATTATGGGGGAAGCCTTAGTCCTAGCACTAAATCATAACGCCCCATTACATGTCACTCGCATACAATGAATCTGCCCCCCTCGAAACTCAGTACAAAGCCCCAGGAAGGTAACATCTATTTAGGCGTGTACTGTATTGGGGAAACTCCCCAGGGTTTTATTGAAATCTGTTCAGCCAGTCCCAGGACAGAACATATATAGTTGGTCCAACCTGGACTTATATCAAATGAGTACCTGTTCCAACCCTGGTTCCAGTCATTCGAAATTTCGAATTTTTTTTTTTCGGAAAAAAAAGTCGTTGCAAACCTTGAGTTGCATCCCTCCTGTGAGGTCTGTGAGGTCTGTGTGGTCTGTGAGGTATGTGAGGTATGAGGTCTGTAAGGTCTGTGTGGTCTGTGTGGTCTGTGTGGTCTGTGTGGTCTGTCAGGTCTGGGAGGTCTGTGTGGTCTGTGAGGTATGTATGGTCTGTGTGGTCTGTGAGGTCTGTGAGGTCTGTGTGGTCTGTGAGGTATGTATGGTCTGTGTGGTCTGTGTGGTCTGTGTGGTCTGTGAGGTCTGTGTGGTCCGTGAGGTATGTATGGTCTGTGAGGTCTGTGTGGTCTGTGAGGTCTGTGTGGTCTGTGAGGTATGTATGGTCTGTGTGGTCTGTGTGGTCTGTGTGGTCTGTGAGGTCTGTGAGGTCTGTGTGGTCTGTGTGGTCTGTGAGGTCTGTGTGGTCTGTGAGGTCTGTGAGGTCTGTGTGGTCTGTGAGGTCTGTGAGGTATGTATGGTCTGTGAGGTCTGTGTGGTCTGTGAGGTCTGTGTGGTCTGTGAGATCTGTGTGGTCTGTGAGGTCTGTGAGATATGTGTGGTCTGTGTGGTCTGTGAGGTCTGTGAGGTCTGTGTGGTCTGTGAGGTCTGTGAGGTATGTATGGTCTGTGAGGTCTGTGTGGTCTGTGAGGTCTGTGTGGTCTGCATGGTCTGTGAGGTCTGTGTGGTCTGTGAGGTCTGTGAGGTATGTATAGTCGGTATGGTATGTATGGCCTGTGTGGTCTGTGAGGTCTGTGTGGTCTGTGAGGTCTGTGAGGTATGTGAGGTATGAGGTCTGTGTGGTCTGTGTGGTCTGTGTGGTATGTGAGGTCTGTGAGGTCTGTGTGGTTTGTGAGGTATCTGAGGTTTGTGAGGTCTGATAGGCCTCTGATGTTTGCGATATCTGTGAGGTCTGTGAACTATAAGTTTGGCCTGTGAGGTATGTATGTGTAGTTTGAGCGGCCAACCCCATGCAGCCAATAGTTTTGGTCATAGTTCTTGTCATAGAGACCACGTGTAGGGTTCGAATGTGCTTATTAATATGCTACTGTCTGACCTTGGCAGTTTGTGTTGTCATCTGTGATTTAAAATCATATATTTCCGCGAAAATGCCTAAAATGCAAGGCCTAAACATTGTCATTCGTTTCGCGGCCGCTAGAGCTCTTACAAGATGCCATAACATACCTAGAGGACACTGAAGATGTCGAAGTGCTGGCTTTATCGGCAGTTTGTGCGAACCATTAATGGGTCAGCTTCCAGTTTTATTGTTGTAAGCAGTTGTATGTATTTCATGCTTTCCATGCGCAGGCCATGTTAATGGGCAGCTCTATACAAATTGATAAAAAGTAATTTACAAAAGAAAAGAACTAGACAGAACAATAAGTCATAAAGAACAAGAACCTGCATGCCCAGATGGTAGCCGAACGCAGCCCGCAGATAGCAAGAACCATTCCATACCACACATCGAAATATTTTCTGATATACACGTATACAATATCTGAAGCGTATATAAAACCAATAAGTGTACATGTACATAATGTAAAAGTAGTCCATTCTGACCCGTCAAAATCGCGATACTTCGGATAATCGCGATACTTCGGATAATCGCGATACTTCGGATAATCGCAACCTCGGTTAATTGCAATTTTGGGCTGACAAACAAAAATTGCAATTAAGCAGCAGTGCACTGTACATAAATATTAGTGTGGACTAATTTAAACATGATATATATCGAAGTGCATGTATTTTCTATTTACTGGCCATCCTAGAGTAAGTTACGTCGGAAGTTAGTTCCTGTGGTCGAGTAATAGCGGAACCCTTACGTCTAGAACAAAGTTTTGGGTTGTGTTTTTTTACCCAAAATGTGTGCGTAATTTGTCCATTCTGCTTTGTGTGCTAACGAAGATCATATGTGGGGACACCTTAGCGGACATGTCATCAGCGAGGTTGTCATGGTTTCTGTATTATGTCAGTGGTGCAATTTACAGATTGGTTCAATTTACCCACCTTTTCCCCATAATTGATGTTGTCCTTAGTGCGTTTTAACATATATACGTATTTTGCTCTAATGCATGTACGCAACCCACAAAGACCCATACGACTTAGGTGGCTGACGATAGCGGCCCAGGATGGCCTTAGTTGGGGTCACATTTGCCTACATTTCTGGTATGGGATCTCTATGTTCAAAAACAATAACACAATTGTTATTGGAACGATAGCTCCAGTTTTGTTACCGCGATTTTTGTTATATACGTTATGAATGCTCATGGTGAACATAAACATTTATTTTTGTTTGACTTGACTTGCATGGTGAAGCTATTATTATATAGTACACTGGGTTCTTTAAAAATAGTGTTTTTTGTTACTGTTCACCCCGGAAATATCAAGGAGTGATATTTCCACAAAACGTCTCACTCACTTATTGCGGAGGGCGTCATTTAGACTGGAGTTGTACGCGGGCGGGTAATAGCAGAGATTATGTAAGGTACTACACGATCTCTGGTAATAGTCAGTTTTAGCAGATTAAAGGACTATTTGGTTCGCGCTAATCACGTGATTGATACTGTTTACTTCAAGGTCCAACCGTGTTAAGCTCTGTCTTTCTGTTTCGCTCTTTACAAGTTTAATAAATAGAGTACAATTTGAATGTCTTATGACTGAATCCTTGGCGTAAGTTATGTTCGTCTTTTAGTTTCAACGGTACAGTTTGGTTTCCATGCTGCAGCAGTATACATGCCCTTCATAACGAAATGGAGAGTTTATGCTGGGAAACCGTAAGTCAAACGTGGACAACACCTATCTTAATATCACACAAACAGAGAAGTCGCTCAAAATACTCAATCAATGAGAGATGACAACTTTATTGTTCACAGTGGCTTTAATAAGTGGCATGAGTCATTCCTCGCCCTGACTCCGCCCTGACTCCGTCCTGACTCCGGCCTGACTCCGGCCTGACTCCACCCTGACTCCGCCCTGACTTCGCCCTGACTCCACCCCGCTCTGACACCGCCCTGACTCCGCCCTGACTCCGGCCTGACTCCGTTGAGGCTTCACCCATATCCCGCCCCCATGGAATTCATCGCGATCGCGTAGGCCACACCCCCAAAGCAATCAACAACAACAATCAAATTCAAACCTATGCCCCGCCTCCAGGGAAGTCAAAATCTATGCTCCGCCCTCAGGGACGTAAACCGCGAGGCTCCGCCCTCATGCAAGTCATCCTCTAGGTCCCGCACCCATGCAAGTCAACCCCTAGGCCCCGCCCCCTTGGAAGTAAACCCCTAGGCCCCGCTCCCATGGAAGTCTACCCGTAGGCCCCGCCCCCTTGGAAGTCACCCCTAGGCCCCGCCCCCTTGGAAGTCAACCCCTCGACCCCGATCCCATGGAAGTCTACCCCTAGGCCCCGCCCATATGAAAGTCTACCCTTAGGCCCCGCCCATATGGAAGTCAACCCCTAGGCCCCGCCCCCATGGAAGTCTACCCTAGGCCCCGCCCACCCAGGGAAATCAACAGTTATCAACACCTAGGCCCCTAAACGTGCCATATGAGGCATCAACCGAAACCCCACCCCCATGGAACTAAACACCCAAATCTCGCGTCCTTGGAATTCATCGCGTAGGCCAATGCAATCAACATGTAAGCCCCACCCTGAGGAGAATCAGAGCCTAGGCCCCGCCCCCGGGGGACCGTTGTTCCCTGCAGTCGGGGTTGACGCTTCTGCGTTAGGGGTGCTGGGTGCGGGGGGCGTGGCGGTGGCGGCAGTGATGGGGGTGGTCGGGATGGCAGGGGTCGTTGGCGGTGTCGTTTCGGAAGTCATCTGAAACTAAAGGGTGAGCACATTTTACTTAATAGAACAAAAGAATATAACACGACATAACATGCAATCATATACACAATATCGTACACACTCATTGAATTTGCAGTACGGTAGTGTACTAGGATACTAGTCGGTATTTAACACGGCCAGGTATGTGACACAGTCAGGTATGTGACACAGTCAGGTATGTGACACGGTCAGGTATGTGACAGTATCATATGTGACACAGTCACGTATGTGACAGTCACGTATGTGACACAGTCACGTATGTGACACAGTTACATATGTGACACAGTCAGGTGTGTGACACAATCAGGTATGTGACACAAGCAGATATGTGACCCAATCAGTTAAGTGACACAATCAGATATGTGACACGGTCAGGTATGTGACACGGTCAGTTATGTGACACAAGCAGATATGTGACCCAATCAGTTATGTGACACAATCAGATATGTGACACGGTCAGGTATGTGACACGGTCAGTTATGTGACACAATCAAATATGTGACACGGTCAGGTATGTGACACCGTCAGGCATGTGACACAGTCAGGCATGTGACACAATCAGGTATGTTACACAATCAGATATGTGACACAGTTAGATGTGTGATACAATCAGGTATTTGACACAGTCAGATATGTGACACAGGCAGGTATGTGACAGTCAGGTATGTGACAAGGTCAGGTATGTGACACGGTCAGGTATGTGACACAATCAGATATGTGACACGGTCAGGTATGTGACAGTCAGGTATGTGACAAGGTCAGGTATGTGACACGGTCAGGTATGTGACACGGTCAGGTATGTGACACAGTCAGGTATGTGACAAGGTCAGGTATGTGACACGGTCAGATATGTGACACAGTCAGGTATGTGACACAGTCAGGTATGTGACACTGTCAGGTATGTGACACAGTCAGGTATGTGACACAGTCAGGTATGTGACACATTCAGGTATGTGACACGGTCAGGTATGTGACACAGTCAGGTATGTGACACAGTCAGGTGTGTGACACAGTCAGCTTTGTGACAGTCAGGTGTGTGACACAATCAGGTATGTGACGCGGTCAGGTATGTGACACGGTTAGGTATGTGACACGGTCAGGTATGTGACACGGTCAGTTATGTGACACAGTCAGGTATGTGACACGGACAGGTATGTGACACGGTCAGGTATGTGACACAGTCAAGTATGTGACACTCTCAGGTATGGCATATTGGACAACCCAACCCCTCTACACCCCGCACTCCACTAGAGTATACCACACGATGCAAATGTATATCAGGCAGAATTAGACCGATCCAGTCCATCATTCACTGACGTCACTGTTGCTTTTATCCAATCATGTGATGATAAAACGTGCGTTATGTCGGACAAACAAGTCGGACAAACGAAGCAGCATGTCATTCTGTTATCCGTTTCAGAGATGAGTACAGCTTAATTGGACCTACCGTCAGCTATGATTGTCAATTTCATGCTCACGCTCAAGGACAAAGGAACTCAAGCGTGGGCGGGGCTTAGTGTCGGCGCGTCGATAGGTCTATTACTCACCCGTTCACATCTGAACCTCTTCCGCAGCCATGTCAGGAGCTTCATTTTGACGTGGAAGGTGTACTGATCGAACATGTCGACAAGCGGCCCGTACTCCGTCTCTAGGATGTCGTTGAACGACTCCCGGCGCTTGGCTTTCAACTCAGTATCATCCTCTAGGGGGCGCGACGCAACGGACAGCGCCATCACAACCATAGCGATCATTATAAGAACTAACGAGCGCATTTTGCAGACTGAAAGAAACCATTGAATGGGACTTAAAACAAGGAACTATTGGATGGGGGGGGGGTTAGTCGACGGTTTCATGTATTAGGGGTGGGGGGATAGTCAAGGGTTGCATGTATGAGGGGTGTGGTATCCAGAGGCCACGGGTCGGTGTCACATGACATCAAGGTTAGTTGTATTACGCCGGAGAACACAATTAGTTGTAACATATATCAAATGATCAGCTTTTCACTGTTTATAGGTGTTTCAGGGAAGTGTTGATTGTGCTTGACATTTAGACATTCTATCCCATGATCCGTACTGTTTTACTACCATGAAGGAGAATTATATGTATCTCACAATATAACATGGAAGAACCATAAATAATGAGATAATAATAATACGAAAAGTGAATAATGTTAAACAGTTGGTGCCACGCCAAAACAACTTTAGCTCATATTTATCTGCTGTGTTCCCACGCTTATATTATCAAGCTATAACGCCCCAAATCGTAAAAGGGGATACTTTTTCTACTTGTTTCGCACCTACCAATTAAAATTCTGATAGCGAGGAAAATGAGGTCAAATGGGATTACAAACGCATGTGATTTTACATTGAGACTCATATTCTCTCTGCTCATTGGCTTGAACTCGACGAAAAGCACTCAACCATGAGAATAATGTATGCCCTCGTCAACAGATGCTTATCAAAGCTCACCTGTCAATCTTGTGACATCATTGGGGAATTTTCAAATAACGCTCAGATGCAATGCGCCCAGAAATAAACCCGCCTGACCTCACTTTTGCTACTTTGACGCACGCGTTTATAGTGATATCGTGGAATTAAAACTGTGACTCCCATTAAAACAAATCGTTATTTGTTTATCTCCCCTAAACAAAAGTAACTCTTAGTAAATGATACAAATTACTCTTAACATTGTAGTATACAATTGATTAAATATAATATAATAATGAAAAAGACGAATTTAACCACACACGATCTTTTACATAACACACAAAATGTGAAAAGCGTTTTGCTAGGTTATTAGTTAGTAGTTTAAGTTATTTGTGATTACAGTTGTCAAGTTTTGCAAATCAGGCTATACAAATGTTAAAGCAACATTCAAGGCTACCTGTAGGAATATAGGTTGGTTAGTTTTTCAGGACGATTTAACCACTTTTGGTTATATCAGCGTCAATGGGAGAAGGAAGGGGAAGTGGAGCCATGTCCCCGGGGGTAACCCCCTACTCTTTGCGAAGAAGGACATGGGATCTTTTTCTTGCGACCACACAGACATGGCCACAGCGGGGCGCGAACCACCGATCCACGTGCCGTTAGGCTCTCAGGTGGCCAGAGCACTCAACGCGAGCGCTCCAACCCACCGACCCCTGTGTGTGTGTAGGGATATAAAGGGGCCTATAGATTATTTATAATAACTTTCCAATGCCCGGATGTACATACCAGGAATTCAAGCCCGCGGTGAGTCTTTCGCACGCCCTCCGTGGAATCCAGTTTATACAATATTGATCAATATTGGGATGAGGCAGTGACACTGCACAATATCATGGACATTAATTGTAATTAACGAAATTGTTACGACAAATAAAGTAATTTCACATCGGTATTTAAAAAGAGTCGAAACCACAAACCTGTTATGTTGGCAGCAATTTTCTCCTAAGTCCGTCGTTGTTTGAGGCAGCGGCGAATGGGTAGAAGGTGGATTGTCCGTACGAACCATACCTTTAAAAGAGGCGGGGTTTGCCCTTAGCGGCGAAACAAACCTACCAGACCGAGGGAATCCACCAACCAGTCCCTTTGTCGCTTCACAGATGGCGCCACTATTGAGAACTGGAGTGGCTGGCTCCATCCTTCCACACAAAGACCTGTTCTGGCGGTCTCGTCCTCTCCATTTCTCTGTGGGATCAAAGGGGCCACAGAGGCGGTGAAAATTAACATTCACCGTGAAGCTGTGGCGTGTGAAACTGAGGCACAATAGGCGTTTATGACGAAGAGTCTCGCGGGGCACAATAGGCGTTTATGACGTGGGGTCTCGCATGTAAAAAACGCTAAAAATGAAGATTTTTTTAAGGAGATGTTAAGTATGTGCCAACTGAAAAATAATGCAATTTGTTATCGAACAAAAAATGCATTCACAACTGTTTGAAGACGCGGTTCGTCCTCGATCAATTTTTTAGCTCCCCCGATTACTCCGAAATCCTGTCTATATCTGACCTATTTCGAGGTTGTGATTTGTTCTTATCCCATTGAAATTATGTAAACCCGAAACATCTGCAGACTGACTTTATCGCCGTATCTCAGGCCCATTAATACGTTTATAAGTTCTACTGTACATCACACTGGGCAACTTTAATCAAAGGGAAAGGCATAACCAGTGACCAATAAAGTATCAATAACAACTAGTAATGACGTCATCCCCCCAGATACCGACATTTAGCGGTTCGAGATCCGTATTGTATTTCCGTCGTCGACTATCCGTAATTTAGTAAATGCCATGTGCACTTCTGTCCCGGGTATTGTTAACTCCAGTGGCATGTAATTAGATCCTGGATTCCGTAATAGTACTTATAATACCAAAACTCCGCCGCCACAACGACCACACCGGCTGACGGCCCTAACGTGTCCCACCCCGTCCGCCGCCTGGTTTTACAAACTCTCACCATTGTTTTCCTGCGCACTACGCTACCCGGTACACTTGGCCCAGTAAGTTCGACAACAACTCACTGACTGTCAATAATATTTGCCGCCATACTCAACAGGTGAGTGCCATTTGGCTAAGAGGGAGAGTAGGCTTGAGAAACCTCACTTTACGTTATGTGGACCTGTCAACAAGCGAACAACACGCCGTTTTCTTTTGCAGCGGCTTTCGACGGACGCAGGCGGATTTTTAAAAACCGGGTGTTCGCTACTTTACTTGAAGAAAAATAGCTGAAAACACGAAACTACTTTCTCACTTTGTTCACACTCTGCTGTCTTAGTCTTTCCATGTCTATTCTAGTTCCATGTTAATTCTTCAATCCAAATCATATACCCTTGATGCTATCTCCTCCGCGGTTCGTTCCTACATTCTTTATGTTATGTATATGCTTCTTTTCAAGTTTTAAATTCTGCATAGTATCGTGTAACTTTGATTTTCTGGTAGCTACACTTTCACAGCGCCACCTATCGTCATAATGAGGTTAACATTTCTTTACAGATTTCTAGACTCGATCTAGACAACCTTTCGTGTTAATGACAGCGGCGCTGCGGACAGTATGATATCACCAGTAATGAGAAACTGAATATTCACCAGTTTTTTGCATGTGAATCTCGCTGGTCCCAGGTGGGTGGTGGTGAGTAGATAACGCCGGAACTGGCACACAACGACACATTCAGCCTACGGTTAACAATTTAACCTCTCGGCCTGAAACTTTGGATTTTGGAAGATGGAGCCGTTTTTCCGAGATATTGAAACAGTTATCAGCTTCAAGTGATTAATCCTGTGCGCATGTCAGTCACATCAATACATTACATGGAATCAGCCACATTAATAGCTACAGTAACAATCGAGCCACTGATAATCAGTCAGCGGTGAACGATCTTCTGACAAGGACGAGGAAACTGCGAGTCCAATGAGAATGTGGACATCAGATGTTCACTGTGTTGGTCTTATCTTCTCGAGCGCACCAGTGTGATCATTGTCACACGCTGTGAGCCATGATGGATGTGGCACCAACAGGGCCGGGAGTATTCACACGAACATAAGATATTTTATCAACGGCGGGACGCGACGTGAAACTAGGACGTACGAGCTGAATATCATAAACAGGTCTTGTATATCTAGGCCTACGTACCACCATCTCGCACCTTACTTCGCCATCTGTCGCCAAGGTAGCAGCCACTAGGCCTAAGTGGCAGTACTTCACTCATCGAGAACTGAAGGGTGGAGTTCGGATATGCGACCGGAGTAATCGGCGCAGATATTTGGAGCATGCGCACTCATACATTCCGCTCATGTGCGGATCGAGTTAAACCGAACGCAAAATCCGCGGTCCGCGTGAATGTTGCACTTGCTGAATTGTACAAATCATTAAGATCGTTAAACAATACCATAAAATAAATCAACGGATACGTGTTGTGTTCATTATTTTATTCTAGTTCTCATACTATTATCTACAGATGTTTTGCGGGTCGAAATACTACTTTATATATATTTTACGTATTATCGGGCCTGGTCGCCATGTTGGAAATCCTCGTGATCCTCCTCTGGGTGAGGAGTAAGGTCCGGGAGTAAAATGTACCACGTGACTGCGCTATCGGAACACAATCTCCGCGGAGTCCGACTACTCCGCTCGCATAGCCGAACTCACCCATGGGATCTACTAGAATTGGACTAGCTTGTTCCACGCTTAAATGTTACAAATGTCTATAAGGGTAGTATATAAGTATGTTTTTATTTACAAGCATGTATAATATAGGCATTGCCAGATATTGCAGGGGCCGATCCAGGGGGGGGGGGGGGGGCGAAAGGGCGAACCTTTGTTTCAACGTAGCTCATGTAGGACTCAAGCCTAGCAGTTACTACAATAATCCATTTTGTTATTTCTAACATGGGAGATGAAATCTGCTAGCAGAATATACAACCATTAAATTGATGGGTTAATGTTCCCATTTGCATATCATTTTCCTATCTACTCTTTTACGTGAGTTTTTACTTTTTGATTATCTAAAATGCAGTATTTCGTTGAAGTAAAGAGAGCCCAATTGTCCCTCAGCGCAGACATTGTCTAGTGGCTACAATAAGCTTGTATATCGACAGGAAAAGAGGATGCTTGGGAGGAGAGGCTCAGTTTTCCATTTCTCCAATTCTTTAATAGGCCTATATAGGCAAAGGTTGGTTCCGTAGTTTGCAATACTGATGCGTAGGTTTAGTCTCGCATTGTCAAACCCCTCACCATAAGGAACAACAAACCTTGCGCGGCCTAAGTGGTTTTTCATGTCGCCGTTATGTTGTCGCCCTCGGGGTCTCGCAGACCGGGTTTCACCACTCAATGAGTTTCATCTCCTGGCATCAGCCACATTCTATCTACAGCCACACTCTTGATACCACACCCGACCGTCTTGAGTCACCGTGTCAGCGTCACCATGCACAGTCCCCGTCACAACACCATGACTAACTACTGCATGAGCCGGTGAGTGAAATGCTCCAATGAGTGAAGTTACATAATGCATGCCTCCAGGCGCTCCTATATTTGCTGTAGGGCCTCATACAGCTTCTATTTGAACCACGTTCTTATATTTGAGCTACATTCCTATTTTTCCTATGTAATTAAAGCTCGTTGGTATTTGTTGGATCTGTGTTGTAGGCTGTAGGCAATAATGACGTTATTAATGTTCAGTGAAATTGCATCCTAAATCTTTAATGACCTTACGTAGGGCCTATTTCATCTTCGGCGACCTTATGTTGTTAAAGCGGGTGTCAAACCTAATCTAATCGCGATTTGCACCGAAAGTTTACATCTTGAATTAAATTCACGAGTGTTATCGGTTCTTTTCGGCCAACTGGCCAGGAGAAAATTAAGGCAACCCGCCCCCATCAATGTCGAGCAGCGCGCCATTTCGCCTGAGCGAGTGACGTATATTGTGACCCTTCATGTGGCGCCGCCTTGCGTTATAACTGAAAGTTATCTCGCTGAAGGAACTCCTCTAACAGTGGGGGTAGCCTTCAGGGGAAACGCGTGAAACAAGAGATCAGGGCCGCGATTTGCGGATGAATTGCGGCAGTTCCAAGCCGCGCCGTAGACCATGATCTTAGTGTTTCATGAACAAATAGCATCTAAACATATTGATATATCTCTTGCCACGATTGTCTCCGTAAAAAAAACATGATTGGAGTTATAATCGCACCTATTTATATTAGCGATGATCACGCGCCCTTGTTTTGCTCACACAGTAGGTGTCATTTCTGGTTTGAATATAATTAGACTATAGCCTTCTAATTCTAATCGCGGACACACCTCCCAAAAGGGCTGCCGCCTGGTTAAGCGGCGACATCGTGGCTGGCGGTCACTTTGTGAGCTACAGACAGGAGGGACAATTCTGTAATTTGGAGGATAGACACTTGGGTATTATATGAATCGGTAAATCAGCGTTAGAGACCTTGCTGGTGGCTTCCTTTAAACCTTAATCAAGCCTGTCTAATCATCGAGATCAGTCTTGTAACCGACTCTTACGCACGTTTACCGCAACTAAACTTGTCAAAAACAACTTATATCTGCAGAATGGATGGTTGCATGTATGGAGAGATGGATAAAGCTCTGTCTGGTTGCATGACGACAACTTTTCCAGAACTGGCTTATTGAAGAGCCACCAACTAAGGTGGACCTGGACTACAGCCTGCATTCTGGATGATGTTGTTCTCATGATTTCGGGGGATTTAACGTATCCCATACTTAGACAAAGTTAGGATATCCAGTTAATATGTATATCACTGGAGGAAATTGTAGGTACGGTTTTCTTTGTGTCAGTGTAAGAGTTTGTAAATACACCTGTGTGTTATACTGCCAAATTACACAAACATTCCGATAATTTTTCAATATCCATAATGCCCCTACATTTCACACAATTCTTCCGATAATTTGCATAATGTTTGAGGTATGATAATGGTTTATTTATTTTATGTATGACAATTTACGACTTTCTTCGTTATACGACATGTTACTCGCTTAAGGCTGTGCTTACAGCGCCCGCCAATTTAATACGTGCAAGTTATTTCCTCTAACTGTCCCTGTTCATGTAATCTTTTTCTTAATATTAAGGCCGTAACCTTTGATATACATTTTCTAATCTCGCTAAACATAATCACAGATTCACCCTGACGTAATTATGTAACTAAGGTGAATTATATAGATAAGCCACACCAACATGGCTTTAAAACTATTTAAAGCTATTTCTTCCTATCTGTAGTACAGTCCTTTAGGTATGTACCTGTATTCATAAAGTCATAAGTCATAAGGGTAAGCATTATATGCTGATTTTGATTTGTGTTGCTGTTGATAAAATCAGATATTGGTGCAATTTAATCTTTTTCCATATGTCCCCAGCAAAAATGGTCGCATGTGTCTCATTTCAGACTGGACGAGAAGATCAAGGTTAATCAGCGGTTTGGAATCGACGTCTGAACATTACCGTAATACCACTTTGTCGTGCTAGGAGTCCATCCAATGACAGTTATTACCGTAATACCACTTTGTCGCGCTAGGAGTCCATCTAATAACAGTTATTACCGTAATACCACTTTGTCGCGCTCGGAGTCCATCCAATGACATTTATTACTGTAATACCGCTTTGTCGTGCTGGGAGTCCATCCAATGACAGTTATTACCGTAATACCACTTTGTCGTGCTAGGAGTCCATCCAATGACAGTTATTACCGTAATACCACTTTGTCGCGCTAGGAGTCCATCCAATGACAGTTATTACCGTAATACCACTTTGTCGCGCTCGGAGTCCATCCAATGACAGTTATTACCGTAATACCACTTTGTCGCGCTCGGAGTCCATCCAATGACAGTTATTACCGTAATACCACTTTGTCGCGCTAGGAGTCCATCCAATGACAGTTATTACCGTAATACCACTTTGTCGCGCTTGAAGTCCATCCAATAACACTTATTACCGTAATACCACTTTGTCGCGCTCGGAGTCCATCCAATGACAGTTATTACCGTAATACCACTTTGTCGCGCTCGGAGTCCATCCAATAACAGTTATTACCGTAATACCAATTTGTCGTGCTGGTAGTCCATCTAAAGACAGACATTACCTATATGTGTTCACAGGTGAGAGCGTTCGTTAAGGTGGCCTAACGTTGTAGACAGGCTAAGCTCACGGGGGATAAAACGCCAACCGGTGACTGTGTGTGACGTTGACCTCCATGGGTTGCACGGTGTCGAGCTCCACGCTAGCAGGCCCGGAGGTGCGGGGGCAGGGCCCGGGAGCCGCCTGGATGTACGTGGCCTCCCCCACCCCGACCCTGGACCTCACCCCTGTGCTGGACCTCCACGAGCGGGAGGAGGTGACACGGACGTGGGGGGTCCTCTCCCAGGACGCCGCCACCGTCGGCAAGAAGATCTTCCTTCGCATGTTCGAGCTGTGCCCGGTCGTCAAGGAGATGTTCCCGTTCCGCCGCGAGTGGGGGGACGCCCTCCTCCGCCACCCTCTCTTCCAGGCGCACGCCCAGCGCTTCATGACCGTCCTCGGCCAGTGCGTGTGCCACCTACCCAGCCTGGAGAGTGCGATGGGCGCCCGCTTGGTGGCGCTGGGGCAGTCCCACATCCGGCACCGTGGCTTCTCGCCGAGGTTCTTCCGCGTCTTCCTCACGGCACTGTTGTCGGTATGGAGGCTAGAGCTGGGCGGCCGCTTCACCCCCGAGTGCCGGGCCGCCTGGACACTCCTGCTCGCCTTCATCACAGACAGACTGCGCCAGGGATACGAGATCGCCGCCAAGCGGAGACTGCAGACACTACGCATCGGAAACAGGAAACTCACCCTCTAAATGCCTGCGGGGGACGGAAGCTCGTGCTGTGGTGATGATGTACCAGGCACAGTGAGCGCTTTACGGAGAGAAAATCAGATCAGATACTCAAATAGTTGGGGGTCAATATGGTTATCATGGCCACCGGGATCAGGGCAAACAGTTACCATGACAACCGAAATCAGAGCCAACAGTTATCATACGGTAACCAGTCAGGGGCTACAACGTTACCATGGCAACCAGATTGTGGGCCTACAGATTTGCCATGGATACAAGGATCAGGGCGAGAGTTACCATGGCTACCGCGGTCCCAGCCTTTCGGTAACGGCCTACCCACCGACATTATGGCTGCTGTGTTGCCATGGAGTCATGACCGCGCTAGTCGCCGTGGCAACCAGCCTCAAGAAACGATGGGTTCTCGTGGCAATGGAAGTCATGGTTCTCAAAATAGCTTATTTAATTTAATATGTTTTGTGATATTACGCTTTGAGATAACTTGATAAAGCCAACAAGGTCACAAACCTTCATGGCATAATGACGCCTGTTTTCATGTGGGTATGGGGCAAGAATGAGCCGGAAATAAAATATAGGTATTCCAAACTTGCAAATATGTAATTGTATAAAAACTGAAAATATTGGACACATGATACGATGCTAACAAGAGCCTCGATCCATGTTATGGCGAGATGCGTTACTGTTGGGTATCGTGGTTTTGGTAACATCGTCATAACGTCATCCACAGGACATTTCCAGAGCTCTGTCCAAATCCTGCACCAGCAAAACCATTGATGTCTCATGCTGCACAATGTTGCCGAATCACCGTTTCGGTTTATGAGTGTGGCTTATACACCCTTTTCAATATTTATGCATGACATCTCTGAACGAGGCTACCACCTTTGAGGCAGTGTCCGTTGAAACAGGGCGCTGAGATAAATTTAGCTTCCACCAGTTTCCCAAACATCTGTACAATTGACGGGCAACTTAATTAGGCTTAGTCCATTATCCTTGTAGTAAAGCAAATGTACCTAGAAATACGACATTTCTCCCCGCTGTGAGGGCGATCATTCGAGCAACCTGGGGCAGCTGCAGATCTATAGGGCGGGGGGTTAGGAGGGTTAATGCAACCCCGACCCCCCACCCCACCCCCCTGGGAACTTGAGCATACACTGTAAAAGTCGGCTTTTCCGACGAAATATTATGTACATCTTAAAGTGACATTCTGTTGGTACAACCCTCCCCGGTCTCCGGTCGCAACGCCCCTTGTCAAATGCCTAGATCCGCCCCTGTGGGGGCAGGGGGGCTGAACACCCTCACCCCCCTGCAGTTACGCTTTCGGACAGCTTACTGAAAGTGGACTCCTTCTTCTAATGCCCCCACCCCTTAAGATAAGATAATAGACCATTTTATTTAAGGTCGGTACAAAGGGTTAACAGGGTAACATAAGCTTTGGCTTTAGGGCCGCGGTGCGCTGACCGACGCAGTACTGATCATGATAACGTAGGTGAGCGCCCTGGCACTCCACATACAGCGTTATCTATTATCAGGTTGACAAATAACCCTATTGGTTGACTCACCACACGAGGTTAATTCGCGGAGTCGCGTCGTGCAGCTTGGTTGTGATGAGTAAATTAAACCAGTGGAATGGTCTCAACTGGCTCCGACATTGGCATTACCTAGTACATTGACCAACTTAGCTAGATATGTTGTTTATTATATGGATATTCTGTTTATTAGATGGATATTTAGTTTATTATAGACACTTATGAGGTCAATGATACAACATACCCACATGACAAATAACACAAATATACCGCTCACATAGCCATCATGGCTTATAATTGACTTCAAATTGCATACATAATATTTATCATTTATAATCTCACTCAGTCTATTATTATTATTCGAAAACAAACATGCTACAGGTAGTACACCGCTATAGCTAATAAGAAAATGTGTAATTCGATTTAGTACACGACGCAAATAATTTACTACACCACGTTAAATTATCAGGTCGTGTTGTAATTCGATTTACGTCGCGTCCCAATGAGGTGTGTCTTGTTGTAAATTAAATTACTACACGACGCAATGATTAGTTGCCGTAGGTAGACATTAAAATTAACACACGGCATCCCTATCTATATATATATAAAGGAACGTTACCAAGTAACAAGGTTCATGTGTTTATTTCAATAATGTCTATGACGCAATGTCATTTACGCAGACAAACGTTGTCATGACAATAGCGATGAGCCGTTTATTTTATCGTACCTTTACCTTTGTGGGCAAAATTGTTGAGTACGTTATGACCATGATTGGCCCAAGCTTCAGTCGAGAATTATTAACATTACCAAGTGATTAGGTAAGTTCGGCGATAAAAGCAATCACACTACATTAATGTTGAACATATGGCAATACGTATTTATATCATCTAAGGACGAAGCACTGTGGGTACACAATCATTGGGTGTGAAGCTGCCATCTTGTTGCAATCCATTTGACCCACTCACATGGTGGTACGCTTCCGGCGTAGTTTTCGACTGGACTGCGGAATAAGAGAGGATGTTCCTGACCAATAGCTTTAGGCCTCCTACCCCAACCACAACCTGATTCGAGGTGATCATTCACATGTGTACTCCTTTTTGAAAACCTCGCAAAATCCTCCAAACTTTTTCTTATATTCATATAACCCAAAAAATTCACATACATTACGTACCTGGGGCCGTATTCATAATCCCCTCGTATATTACGCACGAAAAGTATATTTTCCTCTTAGCCTCACCAGCTCTTTGTGGTGGTGCTCTTTATAAGACATTTTCTTCAATATAACTTTAGCATTTCCTTAATTTTTCAGAAAATCCAATTCTTGGACTAAAGTCATCTACCATACATTTATTTACTACACGTGTGTTGAGGCCGAAAACGTCCGACTGCCGACAACGTCCTACGTAACTAAGAACAAATATATTAACAGTTATATTTGACGGTGCAATCCTGCACAATATGCCGATATGAAACCGCGATACGCTCGTTTTAAAGTTCTTAGGTAGCGATATGCGAGCAACGTTCAGGTTTCATGAGAAGCTGGGGAGGTGGGGGGGGGGGACGTGTGAGCTTGAGTAACGGTGCGTAACAATTAAGGCACGGAAAAACCGTTAGCAGCGCTTGACAGCGTTGGCCTATTTGCTTGTTATGGGACTTGTCACACCCTCCGGACTTAGATCTGTCCTACCTATTAAAACAATATATATGCGAGATTGGGAGGGTATGAAACAAATCTTGGAATATATTTACTCGTTGATGCTCGTGTTGGGCTTGGGCAGAAATCAGTATCCCCCCCCCCCCCCCCATACACACAAATACACTTTAAATTATCGAGGTCTAAGATAGAGGGACAGAGGGATAAGAGAGGGCTAAGAGAGGGATGAGAGTGACGGATGAGTGAATGAGAGAGGGATACGTGAGGGAGGGAGGGATAAGGGGGGGGGGAGGGGGTAAGAGAGGGCTAAGTGAGGGAGGGAGGGATGAGAAATGGATTATTGCAGTTAATGCAGGCGTGTCATACGTGAGCTATGAACAATTGACCGGGATAAAAGAATCAAAGACAATAACCGAAGTTTGGCAGGATATATGTATCAACAATCAATTAACCGTACATCCGCACGGTTACCAGCTTTCTTTTGGGAGAAGAATTCGGGTAAGAATGCGCATGCGCGACGATGGGATAGCTCAAATTTGAAACATAACATAATAAGATTCATTAGATAGTTTGCTAAACATTTGCAAGACAGCATTATAATGCTGCGAACTAATTAAGTACTGACATTACTGTTTCACCATCTGGATGTTGTTCTGGAGGCTGACAAACTAGTCATGTCCCGTCGCTAACCACATCGTCAGTCACGTGGTCACCGTCCGTGACATACTCAGTGACAAGCTCCCCGCACGATGGCGCTACGCAAGCTCCGCTTTTACCGCTGCTGTCGGCTGGGGGAAAATTTCAAGATTCGTGAAAACGGTCAAATGAGCTGTAATTTCTTGCAAAATTATAGTTTCCAACAATAAAACATAAAAATAACGAGCTTTGCGTATTTAATACAGCAAAACACATCTTATACCCTTTCAAAAGTTATAATTGTGAAAGAACTCTTTCTTTTCATCACCTGATTTCATGTGTTATTAGGCTCAGGCTGGGTCCCAGCACTAATTTGTAGAAATGCGCGACGCATTTTTTCTATCCATTTGCGCAGCGCCGCCCAGGCGAGCGAGTGTGAAAATGCATTCAGGACGTAGGCGAAAACAGAGATATAATGGAGCCCTAGCGGTGTGAGTAGAAGGCAGAGAGTGAATCAGTGAAGCCGCCAGTCACGTGGTCATCGTCAGTGACGTCTTCAGGCGGGTTCTTAAACTCACCCTCCAGTGGAGCTTGTACCGTCCCTTTCTCATGGCCAAAATCGCACCCGGAACCTCGTGGAGCCTCGTTGAGGCGTACAGTTCGCTCGCCGACCACGTGGCTCACGACTGGTCAGCACGTGATTTGCATTCATTTGCATATTCAGCGTGACCTGATTGTGTGCATAGTCAGTGATTCGAGGGAGCCAATCGTTGTGGCCCCGCTATGGAGTCGACCCCTCTTCGCCACCGCTTACCTCCCCCTCCCTCCCCTATCACACCTCTACCCACCCCCACTCCCGCACCCCCTCCTTCTCCACTGATGCTCTGAGGTGCGCCCCCCCCCCTCCCCTCAACCACTGTAGTGGAAAAACACCATCTGACCAATGGTCAATAGTTGCCACAGTGCAGCACTTGGTGGTTAGAGGCAGTGGACAAGGGAGAAGGGGTAGGGCGGGATGGCACTGTAGTGGAAAAACCCCATCTAACCAATGGTCAGTAGTTGCCACCGTGCAGTACTTGGTTGTTAGAGGCAGTGGAGAAGGGAGAGGGGGTAGGGCGGGATGGGGAGGGGGGCGCCATGTATATATTAGCAGGTATGTATTTACAAGAAGGATATATTCCTCGTACGGTGTACCCAAAGCCTGGCACTGGGTCAATTGGACACTGAACCGATGCGAGTGTGGGCGGGAGAGACGAGGGAACAGGGTGGGGGTCAGCGGAAGTAGGTCGTAGTGTGCCGCCCCCATCGCCTCCCACTCCCCCTAGGAGCCCCCCCCCCCCCTCCCCTCCACACCCCCCGCCCCCTTTGAGCGGCTGACCATTCGCCGCGGGGGCAAGGCCGCCGGGAATCGCTGCTGTTGAGAGGGAAGGATGTTGCCAGTGACAACCTCATTGACCAGTTATAGGTCATGAAAACACGAACATCATACTAATAACGCGAATAACGATAGTCGTCATGACCCCCCCCCCCCTCCCCGCTCTCCCTCCCCCCCTCCCTCCTCTCCTTACCTCATCACTCCTAACCCCCCCCCCCCCCATCCCTTAACCTCCCACAGAGAGCTAACCGTCGAGAGTGGCCACTCAGACAGAACCAACGGACTGGGCCAATCAATGGATAATCCGTCCGTAGACGTTACCAAGGAGACCAGCCGAGACCGCCTACTGAGCGTGTGCAAGGTGTGGTGGGAAAGGAAGCTGTGGGGGGGGGTGGCGATCTCAGGGTGAAGGTATCATTGGGGTAATGTGAGCGCCCCTCACCCCTCACCCCTTACCCCTAATATACAGCCCATGTGCCATAAGCGTGCTCGAGGCGACTGACGCAAACGTTCTTTGCCATCCCCAACCCCTGGTGAGACGTGCATAACCACCATCACCACTGATGACTGACAGAACAGGCGCCCTCCCCCCCCCCCCCCTCGCTGTTAGTCTAGAACGCAAAGACGGCTGCAAGTTGCGTGTCTGCCCACATCACAGACGACACGTATTCACGCTCTGGCCACATGTTACCGTTCCATCAT